>CAUYRH010039566.1:0-12044 GCA_963574655.1 Perodicticus potto
TGTCTTTATATAGTGATTAAGAAAATGCTATGAGGGCTATCTCTCACAGTACGATCAAAATGTTTCTGATTGTATATGAAGCACATTCTGCCCTATGATTGCACCAATGTACACAATTATGATTTAATAAATTAAAAAAAAAAGAGAGAGAGACAAGGAGCTGTGCAGAGAGAACCACCTGCAGCAGAAACACGTCACCGCCAGAGCTGACCCAGACCCACCAAGTACGAGTCGGAGCCCCACATAGTAACTCGCCACTGTCAGAGCTGACCGAGACCCATCAAGTACGAGTCGGAGCCCCACAGAGTAACACGTCACTGCCAGAGCTGACCGAGACCCACCAAGTACGGGCCAGAGCCCCACATAGTAACTCGCCACTGTCAGAGCTGACCCAGACCCACCAAGTACAAGTCGGAGCCTAACAGCATAAAAAAGGAGCAAGATGAACAGACGGAATGGTTAACAAAAAGAATAGAAATCTAGGAACAAATGTATTTTAATTCTCAATAATATCTTCAGAGGGACTGAAGAAACACATTTCAAGATAAAATAGGCCACATTCAAGAAAGAAACAATAATAATGGCTATTAAAATTCATTAAAGCCAAAAAAAAAAAGCAAAGTAATTGTAGTTAAGTAATAAAAGGGGCATGACTAAACACATTATAAGTACGAGATAATTTCTCAGAAGGTAAAGTTAAAAAACAAAACAAAACACTATTTTAATATGAAAAAAACACTAAACTGTGATGGTCTAGAAGAGTCCAGCATCCACTTCCATGAGACATTCAAAAGTGGGGAAGAGAGATGGAGGGTAATTAATCAAAAAGGCACAGGTTAAACTTCCAAGAGCTGGAGAAAGAATGAGTTGTCAAACTGAAAAGGTTCTTAAGTTGTGACATGATAAAGTTTGAAAAGCATTGCTCTCACAAGTCAAAATAAAAACATTTCGTACATTCAAGAAACGAAATTGTACTTGTGTGAAAAAACTAAGATACAACAGCAAAACAAAAAAGGGATCCAAGACAACACAATATGAGGTAAAAGAAACAGCGGCAGCTGAGTAGGAACAAGAAACAACAAGCGAAAAAGAAAAACAGGATATACCTGACATTGACAATGACAGAGCCTCCTCTAACAAAGGTTTCATGACACCGGGTATCTCCTTCCTTGTAAATATTACATAGTAAATAAATCATAACAATTAGTAATTTTGTTTTCCAAGTTTTAATCATCCCCTGGTGGTGGGAGGAGGAGTTACAAAACTAACTAGTTGCCAACTCTAATCCTTCACCTGTTAAAAATAATATATATTTTTTTAAATTGGAAAGAGGAAAAAAATATATGGAAGAATAAAAGCCCTAACTTCCTCAAAGCTTTCAAACAAGATGCATCCATGGTTAATAAATCGAGATATAAGGGTCTTTGGTAGAATTTATTAAAGTAACTGAAGCAAGAAATGAAACTGTTAACAGAGGCTGCTTCTAGAAGTATTATTGGGGGGGGGGAAATAAAGAGAAAAGACAGTCCTCGTGTCCTTTTTGAGTCATTCTGTACTGTTTGAAGGCTTTCCTACCACACATATGTATTATTTTTAAATAATTTAAAAACCGATTTTAATTTCTAAAAAGTATAGCATATATAGACATTAAAATAATAGGTAGTAGTTAAGAATAAGATTTATCTGTATTTACATGAAATATCCCCAATGTATTAGACAATGAAGTCAACAGAACAGTATGTGTATAATCCCAATTGTTACTTACATATATAAGTCATGATAAATATTTCTCACGTTTTTAAAATACACTTGAACGTATACAAACATATTTCCAAGGTTATATACCCAACTCGTAACAACAGCTGTCTTTTGTGAATTATTATAAACAAACTCACACAGAACTTTTACGCATCACTTTACAGTATACGTCTGTTCTATCTGGTTAGTTCCCTCATCTTTACAGTCTGTCTACATGGCACATAAAAAGCTGTTAGTGGGAGAGGAAAAAGTAGAGTCTCCAAAGGTGTTTGTAGACCTGGGCTCAAAGCAGCATGATTAACAACAGCCAAAAAGTGAAAGCAATCAAAATGCTCATCCACCGATAAATGGATAAACAAAATGTGGTAATTACACATGATGGAATAAAAATAAGAAAATTCTTGGGCTCAAATGAAGGTGTTGGTAAAATAAAAATAAGTAAATAAAGAAAAGGAAGTTCTGACTCATGTCCCAACCAGAGTCTGAGGACCCTGCACTAAGTGCGGCAAGGCAGTCCGCACAGGCCAGCACGCAGGACCCAGGCCTTGAGCCCCAAGAGTGGTCACACTCACAGAGACAGAAAGAACAGTGGTGGCCAGTGTCTGGGAGACGGGCGGAATGGGAAGTTGGGAAGCTGTTCCCGAATGGGTGAGTTTCAGTCCTGCAAGATAAGGAGTGCTGGGGATTCCGTGGGACAGCAGCGTGAATGTACTTAACACTACCAAACCACCAAACCCGTAGACAGGCGTCCTCAAACTTTTTGAACAGGGGACCAATTCACTGTCCCTCAGACCGTTGGAGGGCTGGACTATAGTTTTAAAAAAAAACAACTATGAATAAATTCCTATGCACTCTGCACATATCTTATTTTGAAGTAAAAAACAAAACGGGAACAAATAAAATTCACACTGCCTCATGTGGCCCGCGGGCCATAGTTTGAGGACCCCTGCCATAGTACATTTAACAATGCTTAGGATAGTAAATTTTGTTAATGTGTTTTACAATTAAAAACAAGTTTCAAAAGCAAATAAAATAAAATTTTTTTAATTTAGCCATCCATACATATCTGCAGTCCCAGCTACTCAGGAGGCTTGAGGCATGAGGACTGCTCGAGCCCAGGCGCTAACAGGCTGCAGGGAGCTGTATGACACCACTGCAGCCCAGCCTGGGTGATGAAGCAAGACCCTTACTCTAAAGATGCATTAATACATAAAATCTAAAAATGTATTTAAAATTAAAATATAAACGAAATTTAAATAAATCAGTAACATCCTCATTCATTCAAGGATTTTTATATTTGTCAATTTTGTCTGCTTGCTAAAATTTATATGCAACCCCAAAATTAAGACTTGTGACACTTTGGGGTCGTACAGACCTGCACAGACTACCCACCACACACCCAGCTGAGGTCAAGCAGCCATCACACCTCAGACAAATGTCTAAGTGTGTGGTCCCGTCAGTGCCACATTTTTGCATTTGTGTGCTTTTTCTTGGGGCTTTTTAAAATAGCCCTGAACACAGAGCTAAAGCACTATCTCGAGTTGCTATGTTCAAGAAGGCGCAAAGGGTCAGGGGTCAGCGCCTGTAGCACAGTTGTTTAGGGCGTGGGCCACGTACACCGAGGGTGGCGGGTTCCAACCCAGACCAGGCCTGCTAAACAATGACAATTACAACAAAAAAACAGCCAAGCTTTGTGGCAAGTGCCTGTAGTCCCTGCTACTTGGGAGGCTGAGGCAAGAGAATAGCTTAAACCCAAGAGTTTGAGGTTACTGCAAGCTGTGACATGACAGCACTCTACCGAGGGCAACAAAGTGAAACTCTGTCGCAAAAAAAAAAAAAAGCACAAAAAAAAAGGAAGGCAGCAATGTTCCTTACTCAGAAAATAGGTGTGAAAGATAAGCTTTGTTCAACGAATGAATAATACACATGTATTAAATAAGGTGTTTAAACAGAAAGCCAAGATTAGGGCTGATTATTTCACAAAAATGTGACCAGAGACGCCTAGGAACCCTGTATTTCCCCCATAGTTGCTAATTTAGTGTTCACACAGACTTTACAGAATATAACTACCGTGAATAATGAAATCAATCTGAGGGCTGGGTGCGGTGGCTGACACCTGTAATCCCAGCACTCTGGGAGGCCGAGGCAGGTGAACTGCCTGAGCTCACAGGTTTGAGACCAGCCTGAGCAAGAGCAAGACCATGTCTCTAAAACAAGCCAGGCATGGCTCAGCACCCATATGCTAAGTGGTTAGGGTGCCAGCCACATGCACCAGGGCTGGCAGATCCGAACCCAGCCCAGGCCTGCCCACCAACAATGACAACGACAATAAAAAACATTGTGGTGGGGGCCTGTAGTCCCAGCTACTCTGGAGACTGAGGCCAGAGAATCCCTTGAGCCCAAGAGTTTGAGACTGCTATGAGCTATAATGCCACAGCACTTGAGGGTGCCAAAGTGAGGCTCTGTCTCAAAAAAAGAAAGACAAGGAAAGGAAATCAACTGCACTGCATTACAAGTCTAAAGAAAAAAGATTACAGACAAAAATATTAATTCATATCAACCACTTTAATGTTAATGAGGTTTTTAAAACTTTTAAAAACTAATGAAGTTTTTTTTTAACAGCACATGAAATAATGATGTGAGAAATATTTACTCCTAAACTAAAAAAATACTAGTTAACCTTTATCGAATACTGTTGAGGCAGGCTTTATACTAAGCATTTTAACTACTTCATATGTATGAAAAGTACTTAGTTCAGTCTCTGCACAAAGTAAAGATTCCGTAATGCTGGATAATCTTTACCTCGGTCAATTCTTACAACCCCCCCCCCGCAGTGAGGTAGATGTATGAGCAAACCTCAATACAATGGGTATGAGAAAATTACCTCACTGGTTAGTTCAGTGAGGACACAGTTACATAAGCTAGGACTCTGATCATTTAATTTTGTTATGATCAACTGTGGTCAACTATAATGAAGCCTACTGAAAACAAGGCTTAATTTAACTGCAGTAGAAAACTGTGAAGGGCGTGATGGAGGTACACAGGACAGTGGAGGGGACGACTGCTTCTAACGGCACTGGAGAGAATTCAGAAATAGAAAGTGGGCCAGGCTCAGTGGCTAACACCTGAAATCTTAGCACACCGGGAAGTGGGGGGCTGCGTGAGACCAAGAGTTGGGGCTGCAGTGAACTGTGATGATGCCACTGCACTCAGCCACAGCAACAGCGTTCGACCCTGTCTCTAGGGACCCCACCCCACCTGCAATGCACCCGTGGAGGATCACCTGAGCCCAGGAGTTCAGGACAGACAGACAGAAAGAAATGCACAATGCAAGTTCTTGACTCAGCATTGACAAAGAAGATAAAACAATCTCTCTCCATTCTCCAGAATAGGAGTCAACACATTCTATAAAGGGCCAGAAAGGGAGTTTTTTTAAGGCCAACGATCTCTCCGCACCTACCTACTGTGTTGTTCTGAAGTAAAAGCTACCATAACCTATACATAAATAATGTGGCTGTGTTACAATAAAACTTCATGTATAAAAATCTGAATTTCATATGATTTTCAATTGTAATGAAACATCATCATTCTTTTGATTTTTTTTAATGATCTAACAATGTGAAAAACGTTTTTAATGTGTGGTCCCGCAAGACAGAACAGGTGGTAAGCCACATTTGGCCTGCACACTACAGTCTGCCAACCCTCACTCTAAAGCTCTCAAAGCCAGACAATCAAATGCATAATCTGGTCTTGCTAATTATTTAGTTATAAACATCAAGTGGTGCCAGGCAAGGTTAAAGAAATAGAAGCCTACTGGTTATCAAACTGGTTTACCTCCAAGAACCTTGTAAAGTCCCCAAAACCATAACAAAAGGGCACTCCATTAATACTATGTATGTGATCAGTACCAGAAATGTGAAATCTATTAACAGGACCTGAGGTCCAAATCTGACCCATTGTGTTTTTGTCAATAAAGTTTTATGAGAACGCAGACATGCTCGTGTATATTCCAGGGCTGCTCAAACACCACCATGATGACAGTGCTGGGTATTTTTTTTTCAGTGGCTATGTATATCTGGCCTCATAGAGAAAAAGTGTGCTAACTGCACTATCTGTACAGACGAACGACTCCATATGGCATGCAGAGAGGCCTGATGAAAAGGACATAGACTACCAGGATTGAAAAATCAGATTCTCAAAGTCCCCAAACCAAAGTCTGGAATGAAGGTCAGGCCAAAAGCGCTTCAGACGAGTCTCTGTGATTACGTCACGAGTACCGTGATTTTCCTCTTGGCTTGACACAAAGATCAACAGCCACTTACTGAAATACCCACACCTTTCCAGAACCATAAAATCTAACTCAAACTAATTTCTGAAGACCTCGATAGCACCACTGTGACACTCGGAGTCAGAATGAGGGATTACAGGGGTCAAATGAGGTATGTTTGGCCTAAGTCTGTAGAGAGTGGATCAACCTTCCCATCTTGTAGTTGTCTCCCCCAGGTGTACAATGTGTAGTTGCAAACTCAGTTTACCATCAACTGACAAAGTCCCCATACCGATGCCGTGCGTGAGGAGCAGGGTAGTAGTTTATCAGGAAAGGTCCGGTGGAGATACCTGGAGCTCTCCTTCCAAACAAAATTAATATTGCATTCTCAGGAGAATTATCAAAAAATTGAAAGATGCAGGGTTACAATCCCTAGTAGATATTACTTAATACAACTGTCTGGCTAATACAGAACAGAAATATTATTCAGACAGTATTTTGACAGACAGTATTTTAATCTTAATGACTAAAAGCACAGCTGGTATCCACATATGACCTATTTAGTTCAGGACATGGCACACAGCAAATGGTTTCTTTATCTTCACAAACAGAACTCCAAAAGCAATTTGCTTTCCTTTGGCTTGGACACCAACACACAGTCACCGTGTTGCCTCCGGTGAAGTCAATCTCCCAGCCTTCTCACAACCGTAACTACCTGACCACACCACTGGATGTCGTGCTGGGCCACTGGCTCCTAACATCAGGTCAAGAGCACCATGTAAGGAGCAGCAGCAGCCCAGACCCCGGCACACGCACACCTGCAAAAAGAAAACACTACCAAGAAACCACAGGGCCTTGTGAACCCAAATGAAATTCCAGGGGCAGTGAAGCCTGGCTGTCAGGACGGGCCCTGCCAAGTGAGGACGGCTTCCTGCACCTTTTGTCCTACAACTGAGAAGCAAAAAGCTTCTGGGCCTCTCTGGTACTGGGGACAACAGACACTGTGCGTGTGCTGCTCAGCTCTTCCCTGAACCACCTGAAACCCCCGTCTTAAGTGTGGCCCACAGGCGTCAATCACTCTCATCAATCCAGGCTGCAGGATAACTAGCTCCGTGGACTTGACCATGATTCCACAACTGCAATGCAATGACGCTCTGAGCGTCAACTCATCAGTGCCACAGGAGCCAGTGACAAATCCACGTAGAAGAATTTCAGCAGACAACCCTAGGAGTTTTTTAGGCACCGTCATGCCCTCTTTCTCAAACCAAAATTCTTGATTCTCTTTGAAAAGTTTGTCACTTTTGTATACTTGTCCGGTAGAGAATAAACATGTAACCACAGGTGAGAGTGAACCCTGACCTGCGCATCTGGACTCAGCATCATCCAATTCAGACAAATATTCCATCACCACATGTCAGCGGTTTACACAGAACTCCACACTCAGGCTAACTGGGAAGCAGACGCAGATGGCTCACGAGTCCAGTGTGTTTACTCCTAATAAAAGGTTCTTTCCTCCTCAAACAAGCCCTACATGTGCAAAGGAGATTCTTTAATGATTTGCTGAGAAGGAAAAATATAATTCTGGATTACAGATGACTCTGCACTGTATCCTGCTACCTCAGTTTACCATCAACTGACGAAGTCCCCACATTGATGCCATGCGTGAGTAACAGGATAGTAGCTTATCAGGGAAGGTCAGGTGGAGATCTGCAGAAACATTTTCAATCATACTGCCCCATGGGAGGAAGCTCTTAAAGAAAAGGGAAAAAGAGAAATCCTCCCACTGGAGAAAACACTTTATGGTTCACATGGTCAAGAAGGGGAAGTGAGCAAGGTGCATGCCACTTCCTGAACAGGAACTAACCAGGTGGCTAGACTCCCAGGCCAGGCCTCGGAAGGACCGAGTATGGGGAATGGATCTGAACAGGTATGGAGAGGGCCCTATTAGAACTGAATGAGTGGGAAAGTGTTTTTGCCCCATGTGAAGCCTTCACCAACAAGTCCCAACCATGGACATCATATCACGTGGAATCAACCACGTGAAGCAAGATAATCCATTCCTTTGAAGTCAGTCAACATCTTCCCCAGTGACCTCATGAAAGGCAGCAATGATGGCAAAAAGGAAGTCCAACAAACGGCATCAACCTGTCCTCCTCAGCCACGGAGAAAATGGGAAGTGTCCTTCCATTCACTACTATCACTACCACTCACATCGTGGAAACCCTAAGGACTCAGCTGTGTCCCCAAAGCACCATCTTCCTCCAGGTCGGCTGTTCTCAACCTGCAGGTCGCGACCCCTTTCAACTATAGTAACGTTCACGGATTAGGAAGGTTGAGGACCGCTGTTCTAGGTTATGAAGTGATCAACAACAGTTTACAACGGTAGCTCTTCAACACTTTGGTCTTATAGTGTCTTTGTTCTCTTAAAAATGCATCATCTCAAAAGGACTTTTGTGGGTTTTTAAGTTATAACTATAATTACCACATTAGAAATTTAAATGAAGAATCTATAAAATATGTATTTATTTGATTTTTAAATAACCAATACATATTAACATAATTTTTTTTCTTTTGAGACAGGGTCTCACTATGTCGCCCTCGTAGAGTACCGTAACATCACAGCTCACAGCAACCTCCAATTCCTGGGCTCAAGCGATTCTCCTGCCTCTGCCTCCCAAATAGCTGGGACTACAGGCGCCCGCCACAACGCCCGGCTATTTTTTGGTCGCACTTGTCATTGCTGTTTAGCAGGCCCAGGCCAGGCTCAAACCCTCCAGCCTTGCTGTATGTGACCGGTACCCTATTCACTGAGCTACAGGTGCTGAGCCGCAACATAAATAAATTTCTAATCAAAAAGAAAGTTCTCAGATTCTCAGTGTTATATTTTTGCAAGTCTTTTAAGGTCTGCCTTAATAGAAGACAGTAGATTCTCCTCTCTGCTTCTGCACCAATCAACTGAAATATGTTGTTTTGGGCTGAAACATGTTGGGGGGGGGGATCGAACCTCACACATATATGTAGTCACCAAAAAAAGGAATATTTCATAGTCTCTTCAGACTGCTATGACTTTTATTCCTGGGTATTACACCAAAATTCAACAGGTGATAATTTCATAAAAGTTCACTGTAGTGTGAAATCTTAAATCCCATTAATGAACTTTTCATACTATTAAGATCCACTAGTTTGGCAATACTGAATAAACCTTTTACCTATGCAAAAATTTTTAACATTAGAAAATTAGAAAATATTGGTCTACCAAGTCAAACAGATCTCCCAAATGTTGGCATTTCATTGTAAAGCATCAAAATTTTCAAAATTCCATTCACTATTATCACTACCAATCTCATCATAAAAACCCTCAGTACACTAGCAAGCAAGCTGTCAAGTTTCCAGTGGCTTGACAATTTTCCAAAATCCTAAATTTCAATTGAAATCTGATTTTATCATTGGCAAAAAACACTGCCGGTTGTTTTCCTTAAAGGTTCACTTTGTCCATTTGAAAAAAATCTCTCAAATGCTCACAGTGAGTCATCGTTCAAGTTAAGAATGAAAAGAGAATAGTTTGGCTCATAATCAAATACATGCTTTCCCCGTGACAACCATCACAATTCCACAGAGGTATTTTATGAACTTCTCATTTCATCACAAAGATTACTGCAAAGATGCATACTCTTAAAGCTTTTTGTATACTCTTTGTGTACTCTAAATATATGGGTGGCGAATACAATTTGAAGCAACTGCATTGATTTTTCCTAACCACCGAGTTTTCCAAAGCATCGCTTTTTTTTTTTTTTTTTTTTGGGAAGCAGGGACTGCTCCATCACTCAGGTTAGAGTGCAGTGGCATCATCCCAGTTCCTGCAACCTCAAACTCCTGGTCTCGGCGGGTCCTCCTGCCTTAGCCTCCCAGAATACTAGGGCTACAGAGGTTAGCTACCACTCTCAGACCAGGCAGCACTTCTGAACCATAGTACAAATGTCAACATAATGAAAAAAGCAATTAGGATTATTAAATATGTTTAAACCATACCAGGGTCCTAGGTTTAAGAGACAGCACTTTAATGAACCACGATTTCACTAATTTTAAATACATGAAAATGTATTCTCACTTTTGTTAAGTCAGTCTTGGTTTGACTACAGGTATGTTCTTCATTCTGAAATCTGTCAAAAAAACCAGGTTTTATCTGGTACCTGTTTTTCTTGGGCCAGAGGAAAATGAATAAAATGTGCTTCAGGAAAGGGCCCCTAACACTTCTGCTCAGATAAAGGGGTTATCACTCCTGTTCATCTTCACTGGCCAAAGCAAGGTCCAGGGCAAGCCTGGTGCCAACAGGAACGAGAAGTACCTCTCCTCCCATTCCTAGGGGTCCTGCAGAGGTAGGCCCGGTGAAGAAGAGAAGCAATTAATTTGCAATAATATGATCTGTTATAAGTAACAATTAACTAGAGTCCCCCGCACTCCATGCCAAACAGTGCCATATTCCATAGGGCAAAGAGCCCCAGAAGCAAGACAACCAAACTTTGATCTGTGCAGAAACTTATCCCTGTGAAGGAGACAGACAGCTTCCATCAGCCGCTGTTATTTCATAAGCAACTGTTATTACTTGGGCTACCCTGGAAGCAAGTACACTGTTTATAAGTCTTTTGTTTTGAATGGAAAACCAATTTGAGTTTCTAAATAACCAACTCGCACACCACGTTAGAACACAAGCCTTCCATAAATTGTAGAGTTTTATGGTGAGAGATTGTTCCACTTGTTTAAAGTTTATAAAAGGAAGTAACTATGCTGATGGGGGACAATTCTGCCATTGAGGACATCTATCATATTCGTCACTACTGAAAGTCCGAAGAGACTTTTTTTATCTGAGATAGAGTCTCACTCTGTTGCCCTGGGTAGAGTGCCCTACATCATCGCTCACAGCAACCTCAAACTCCTTAGCTCAACCAATCTTCTTGCCTCAGCCTCCTAAGTAGCTGGGACTACAGCTAATTTTTCTATTTTTAGTACAGACAGGGTGTCACTCTTGCTCAGGCTGGTCTCAAACTCCTGAGCTAAAGCCATCCTCCCACCTCAGCCTCCCAGAGTGCTAGGATTACAGGCATGAGCCACCATGCCAGGCTGAATAGACTTTTTTATCTGTAAGTATTAGAGATACCACTTAATGTAGAAATTAAAATTTTTAATTCCCAGCCTCCTTTACATCTAGGAACATAACATATAATTCAAGCTCTTAAAAAAAAAAAAAAAAAAAAACCTTCCAGGCTCATTGCCCCTAGCTTAGTGGTTACGGCACCAACCACATATACTGGGGCTGCCCAGGCCTGCTAAACAACAATGGCAACTACAACAAAAACATAGCCAGGCGCTGTGGAGCCTGTAGTCCCAGCTACTTGGGAGGCGGAGGCAAGAGAATCACTTATGCCTGAGAGTTTGAGATTGTTGTGAGCTGTGACACCACAGCACTCTACAAGGGTGACACAGTGAAACTCTATCTCAAAAAAAAAAATAAATAAAATCTTCCAAGACCGTGACTTGGAAGAGAGCAGTAGGTAAAGCTTCCCTTTTTCCTCATGCACAAAGCAGTAGGTACAGGCTTCTCATGGCGGCAAAAGCAGATGTCAGCCAGTTGCCAGTCAGCCCTGTAACTCACAGCACCTGTCAATGAAACAACACCAAAGGCAACCAGGCAGTGTCTGCAGCCACATGGGGTGCTGGTGCTCAGTGCTCAGGACCCACCGCATGGGGTGCTGGTGCTCAGTGCTCAGGACCAGCCGCATGAGTGCTGGTGCTCAGTGCTCAGGACCAGCCACATAGAGTGCTGGTGCTCAGGACCAGCCGCATGGGGTGCTGGTGCTCAGTGCTCAGGACCAGCCACATAGAGTGCTGGTGCTCAGTGCTCAGGACCAGCCGCATGGGGTGCTGGTGCTCAGTGCTCAGGACCAGCCACATCGAGTGCTGGTGCTCAGTGCTCAGGACCCACCGCATGGGGTGCTGGTGCTCAGTGCTCAGGACCAGCCAC
>CAUYRH010039567.1:0-22127 GCA_963574655.1 Perodicticus potto
CCCACTTGAAATCTCTCCCTCTACCAGGAGCTTTGGTGTTTTCTGTATTCTTTTCTGTAAATCAATTCTGTCTTACCACGGAGGGGTGGGGGGGGGGAAATAATGTAATGAAGAATAATAAAATACATGTATTTAAAAAAAATGCCTTTATTAATACTTAGAAATGTTAGGAAATAGTATCTATATATTCTTAGATGAAAAGTCAAATCACAAAACAGTATATTCAGCTGCCTAGCATGATTTTTTTCTTTATAAACGTGTGTGTGCATGTATGCATACACAGAAAAAACTGGACATCTAGGAGGAAATGTATCATAATATTCATGCATTTCTCTCTAAATGGTAGAGTTACAAGTAATTCTGGTACTTGTGATTACTTACAAATACTTTTTCAAGTTTTCTATTATAATCAGGTGCTATTTTATAATCAGCAGCAAATATTATTGAAAATATTTCTCTAAACCAAAAGAAAAGTAAGTACTAGTTGAAAGGAGATGACATAAGGAGTTGTCCCTCCACATGGATGTATGTGATCCCTTTTTAGGGTAACAGAGAAATGCCAAAAATACTGTCCTCTTCCCTGGGGCTCAAGGAAAGTACTGTCATCTACTTCAGACAGGAGCAAGACATAAGCAAGAAGACAACACTTTACAACTTGTGTTGAATTTGTTGAGAAGTTTGCACTTCCATCCTTGAAATTTTAACAAATGTACAATGTCACGTACAGATTAGTAAGTGAATGAATGAGTGTTCATCTCAGGATGAGAACGCTCCATCTTATTTAAAAATGGAAATCTATGGAACCAGGAAACTAAACAGGGTTCTCTTTTTTATATCATCTACTAAAGTGCAGAACCTGAAGATGGGCTTTAAAATACTTGTTAGGGGGTGGCGCCTGTGGCTCAAAGGAGTAGGGTGCCGGCCCCATATACCGGAAGTGGTGGGTTCAAACCCAGTGCTTGCCAAAAAGAAAAAAATACTTGTTAGGATTAAGAAATGAAGACAATGTTTATTTGTTTTATAATTGTTCCTTCTAATACATCTGACCTGAAATTCCTGAAACTGTACACAGAAAACACTACAGAAGCTTTTGTGTGCATCAGAGAAGACAGTTAGAAACAAGAAAAGAGAGAGAGAAATAAGCCCCAAGCACATCATCAACTAATAAAAAAAATCAGGTTGTCCTGCTTTCCTGGTTTGATTAAATTCAGGTATCTCTGCAGCTGATGGTGCTGAATAGAACTATAGAACATGGAACTGGAAAGACTTCACACACTGTCTCATCCAATTGTCATCTTTTACAGATGAAGAAACAGGCCCCCACAGAGGTGAAGAGCCCTTGTATAAGATCACACAAAAGTTCAATAGCAGTGAAAATGAGGATTCAGATCTGCTGACTTCTAGGCCAATACAACACATTCCAATACAACACATTGTTTTTTGATGTGAAATGTCTCATTCGATCTGTTCCATTTATATGTCTAGTCATGGAATTGACCAACAGCAAACGAGCCTGGGTGACAGTTAACAGTAAACAACACATTCTCTAAAGATGCCATCTTTAGGGCGATGTCTTTTATCTCCGCCGATGGATCATTTTCACTTCAAGCATTACCAAACACCCTTTGGAGTTAATTCTAAAGGACTTAAAGATCATCATTTCCCAGCCTGACCTGTGCTGTGAAAATCCAAATATATATTAAGTAACATTAGATAGAAGGACAGGGACTTTTTCCAGCTAATAACCACAGACCTTTTGCAGATATCAAAAGTTGGTTAAATAGGCTTTTATAGCTTGATGTGAGAAATCATAAGTGTACAGAAAGGCTAAGATACAGCCAAGTAACAAATCAGCTGCATCTCAAAAAAAAAAAAAAAAAAAAAAAACCTAGAAATGTGTTTGAGAGTACATATACAAGGAAAAAAAATTGTGGAAGAACAGCTAACATTCATTGAGCACATTTACTGTGTTAGCCCTTTTTGCACATTTAATCTTCATGATAGCCTACAATTATTTTCCTTATTTTATATATGAGAACTGAGGTACAGAAAGGCTAAATAAGTTGACCAAGATAGAATCAGAGTTTAACTGGGACAGTCTGGATTTTTTCTTTCTTTTGAGACAGAGTCTCACTTTCTTGCCCCCCAGTAGAGTGCCATCATGTCATAGCTCACAGCAACCTCGAACTCCTGGGCTCACATGATCCTGGGAGTACAAGCACCTGTCACATCAGCTGGCTATTAACAGTCTGGATCTTAGCAACAAAGAATAGCCAAGAATTGTTTGTCCTGAGTATCACTATTTGTAGGATCTCTGGATGGACACATAAGTTAACAACTAAATGCTCATATCACAAACAGATTCCTAAAGTTTGGTTTCATTTGCTATTTCACAGTGTGAGACCCTCTGCCTTGATGAAATTATTAGTATAGCCAATTCACTACAGGAAGGTGCATTTAATTTGAGAGCTTATTGATGGAATCACATGGGGAAAGCACAGGAAAAAACACAGAGGAGTCTTCATGGATTTTTCTCCCCCAGGCCTCATAATTCAGGGGTGGAGATGAACTCATAAGCCTCTGACAATAATGAGGACAATAATAATGTGATAAAAAGCCTAGTAGTCAATAGTAGGTGGTGCCTGGGTGCCCTCATGGGGGTTTATGTCACTGGTTGTTGATCTTACATATTTTAAAAATGAAGACGGGGTGTTAACATCTCCAGTCGAGATATTAGCCAAGTTCTTTGGAACTGTCCCAGTTGAGCCTGTGATTTTAAGACTAAACAAGCTAAACATTATCATTTGCAATAGGTCATAATAAATATAGCATGTTAGCTTTTTCCTGAAGGAAGGCCATCAATAATAGCTGTATTTTTCTCATCTCCTCTCAACCATGTTTCTTGAGAGGGTCAAGTACAATGGTGAGTGTTTGGGCAGTGACCATCAATGCAGTCATGACGGAGAGCTTCCAGAGAGGAGGACTTTTACCTCCCTGAGTTCCTTCTCAGCTTCCCCCAGGTCCAGACTGTTAGCAGTGGGCAGATATTAAACCGTGCTCTCTTGACTGGGTACCAGATCACTAGAGAAACATGACTCCTCAGGAGGAGTAGCTATTCATTCAACAGAAATGGTGAGTGTCCACCAAGTGCCAGTGCTGGGGACACAGTGACAGCCAACACAGTTCCTGCTGGGGGTGTGCTTCAGCACAGTGCGGACCAGCTTGCAAGACCCAATTGCTATATTGGGGAGAATTGTATTATTTATTTATTTATTTATTTTATTTGAGACCGAGTCTCATTCTGTGCCCTAGGTAGAGTGCCTTGGCGTCAGCCTAGCTCACAGCAATCTCAAACTCTTGGGCTCAGGTGATCCTCCTGCCTCAGCCTCCAGAGTAACTGAGACTACATGCACTCACCACAACACCCGCCTAATTTTTTCTATGTTTTTGTAGAGACGGGGGAGGGCCTCATGTTGTTGCCTGGGCTGGTCTTGAACTCCTGACCTCAGCGATCCTCCCACCTCAGCCTCCCAGGATGCTAGGATTACAGATGTGAGCCCTATTTGGGGGAAGTTTAATAACCAGGAGCCATCATGTTAGAAGTTTTGGGGGAATTTAAAGGCAGAAACAGCAAACCTGGTTATTATCTATTTACTAGGATATTCGTGTTTCTGTGGCCTTGTAGGTCTTGTTCTCCAGTGGCAAGGAATTTAAAACATGATTACAAGTGGGAGGAGCAGGAGCCAAGTGCTCTGGGAGGGCTAGCTTAGTCTGAACACTCTAAAGTAAAAATGGACTTAATATTCCTTCTTAAAATGTTCTCAGCACCAATCTTCACTCCACCTCCGAACTTGATTTTGTCTCTCTCTTCTAAAAATCATAACATACTTCCTTGGTGTGACAGGTGGAGTGCAGTGTGTAAAGACCTGACTTCAAAGTGCAGCTCTGACACTGGCTAGGCAGTGTGGCTTTGGGCAAGTCACCTAACTTTACTGAACTCAGGGTCTTCATCCAGATAATACTGATACTTTGCAGTGTTGTTTCGAAAATTAGGACTATTAGATGTATAACAAGTGATTAAATAATCACAATATTAATAATTGCTCAATAAGTGGTAGCTAGTATTTTAAAATCATTTTTATTCATACAATTGTTTTCATTCACCCTGTCACTAAATTTAAATACCTAGACAAAGGCAGTATATTGTATTTCCAGCATATGCTAGACGTTGACAGGTGATAAAATTTTGTTGAACTAATCCATTCTTAATTGAATTAAATGGTCCCTAAATGGCTTATTTGCAGAGAAAAACTGGTTGTCTCAATTCAGATTGTGGAATCTACCACTTCAGATGTGGCTTTGCTGTGCCATGTTCAAAGACACATTTGTTTTAAAATTGAAGCACTGACAGAAAATGTATCTAATTTTAACAAATTAAATTGGTAATGACAGTGCCAACTACTGCATCAAAATTACTCCGACTATGGGTGCTTCCTCACTGCGACCCTGGCAATAATTTTTTTGTTTTTCTGCTATAGAAATTTCCAAGGAAGAGTACTGTGTTGCTGATGCCAAAATTTACATATGCAGCTGGGCACAGTGGCCCTTGCCTGTAATACTACCACTTTGAGAGGCTGAAGAGAGAAGAGCAATCACTTGAGACAGGTGTTGGAAACCAGCCTGGGCTATACATTGAGAATCTGTCTCTACAAAAAATAAAAATGTTAGGTGGGCGTGGTGTCTCAACTACTCCGGAGGCTGAGCTGAGATGGGAGTATTGCTGGGGCCCAGGAGTTTGAGGTTGCAGTGGGCCATGGTCATGACTTTGAACTTTGGCTTGGGCAATAGAGCAAGACCCTGTGTCTCCAAAACAAAAAACAAAAAGAGAAAGAGAGAGAAAGAAAATCCATATTGCTTACGTCCCTTATATAAAATTGTGCGGTATTTGCATATAACCTACATGCGTCCTCTCAATATACTTTTAAATCATCTCCAGATTATTTATATTATCGAACACAATGAATGTACATGTTATATAAATAGTTGTTAAACTGTATTGTTTAGGAAATAATGACATTAAAAAATGTCTGTATACGTTCAATATAGACAAAAAAAAGAGTACTGTGTTGGATGATGCAACATATAATCCTTTTAGGAATTCCTTTTTTTCACATCTCACTTATTGCCATTTTTTAGATATCATATCCAAGTCATTTAGAAATACTGTAGGAAATTGATTTATAAAGTCATACAATTTAAGAGCTGCAAAAGATCTTAGCAATCATGCTTCATTTGCAGGTAACTGAAACCAAAAAAACGATTTTTGATTAAAGGACTAAAGGTCACACAGTAAGGAAAAATCTTTCCTCACTGTGACCTAGATAAGATCTTAATCAGCACTATTATTTTCTATTAATATTTTTTTAATACCTTAAGAGAAACAAGAAAATATGAATTCTAAAAACAGTCCCATGAAACCATTCCAGAAAAACAGAACCATCTCTCCCTGCTGGTACTAAAAAACATGGCAAATGAAATATACAGAGAATGAATAAAACCAACAAATTAAATATGAAACTGTGCTAGCAAAAGATAAAAAATAGAAAAGGAAATTAAAAAATAAATTTTTTTCCTTCAGAACGCGTGCCCAGATGCAATGGGCAGCGTGCCTTCTGGTAAGTCGCCTTTCCCTTTTCCTTCCCAAACATTCCTAGTTCTAATCCTGGGGCCTTTCTCGCATTTGAAAACCAAATCAAAGGCTCCACACATCACACCCTGGGATGGGCTAACGTCGATAAGGTTCTCTAGCACGGTAAGGCTGCTTCTTTCTCTTGCTTAGCCTTTTCTTCCCTAATCCTCTCCGATCTGAGTCTACCGATGTTATATTTCTAAGCAATTAATTTTTTGGCTGGGCCGCGAGATCCACAGGTGGGGGATGATTGACAGCGCCCAGATAGGCTCCATCTGTTGGCCGCTGATAATGGAATCCTGGGGGCTTCTGGGTAATGTCTTTGCACACATAAAAGCCAGCAGCTTAATCTATTTGCAGCGCAAGCGGAAAAAGCCCCGCAGCTCGCTTTGTTACTCAACAGGAGCAATTTGGTTACAGACAGCACGTTTACGGGCACAGTGGGGAGGCGCTGGGAGGGGGGCAAGGTGCCCACAGTGAGTGATGCTTCCTAGTCTAAAGCACAGCGTTTTTCTCTTTTAGGGAAGTGGGGGAGGGGACCAAATTGAACCAAACTAAACCAATTCAAAACAAACAAAACAAGGATGAGATGGGGGGGGGGCATTTTTTGACAATCTGGGGAAAAGAGAGAACTTGTGATTCTTCCCTGTACTTGGCTTCACACTTCAACCAAGAAAGCTGAGGGGGAAAAGGAATAATTCTAGTAATTAGCTGTGATGTAAATAAATGAATGAATCCAGAAATGATAGGGCCAGCCTCAGTGCCTCTGCAAAAGCTTGGTTAAATTCCTAGGTTCTTCTTGGAATGTAAGTAAATAACAGTGCTCTGTTAAGCTCACCAAAGTGCAGGGGACGCTGTACTCCAAAGGCAAGGTGAATTAGGCCTTCATGTAACTGTAAAACATTCCATGGGCTGTGGACAGCAGGACTTTCAAAGCAGAGAGCTTTTCTAATATTATCTTAATTTATTTATAATTAGCAAATATTTCAGATTTAGGTAGATGGTTAAGGTGGCAGTATCAGAGAGGAATATCTGAAGCCTTAAAAAGGAAGAATTGTATGCCTTTCTTGTCTCATTATCTTGTTCCCTTAGACACCAGTTAGGGACAATTTAGCCTCATCAGAAAAGCAGCAATCCACCCTTGCCAAAAGAAGCATGATCTCTAAGGTCAAGGTGGCTTTTTTAAAGCAGTTTTTGATGTATTCAGTTGGATTTTTCCATTCCTTTGCATTTCCCCCTCCTCCCTCTCTTTCAATCCTTCTTCTTTTCCTTCTCGTTTGGAACTTAATAAGTGAAAGTCCTTTTACACAAGACAAGTTCCATTTTAAAATAATGCTTATGGTAATAGTTGGTCCTCGTGGACACCTCAGATGCCTAGCGTCACTCAGACCACTAAAAACGTATCCAATCCCCTCAGCCCTGGGTGCTTTTATCTACTTCACAAGACAATCTATATGGAGATTTGAGAATCCCTAATGGGTAAGAAATTTAAATGGATATTTGCTAATAATCATATAAAGTGACTAGTATAAAGTGACTCGTTAGCTCCTTTCACAGCTGATGTTTAGAAAATGAATATATTTCAATAAGCTTTTCTTTTCACCACATTTAGACTCAGAATTAACATCAGAGGTAATATAAACATAATAGACAATTAAGGCTGCCTAAACGGCATCAACGCCAACGGTCTTTAAGTGATTGAAAACAGATTTATTAATGATATTCAATCAACCACATTCATACTAGGGGATAGGAGGGTTGGGGTGGGTATTTCGGATGACATGTCAATAAATAACTAATTTAAGTATATAGTAGATTCTTTGCATGAGAGACATGCATTTTCATGGTCATGATAACTGGTAAGACTTGGGTGTCTGAAAGATGCTGTTTTTTTATCTCTGTGACTCAGTCTGAGTTTTGATTCTCAGTGCCCAATGCCACTCTCAGCAGGAAATGCAACTTAGTCATTTCTGAGGTTTTTCTTCTATCCAACCAGCAATGTCTCAGCCAACCTGTGTCTACATCTGATTTTGTTCTCTGTTCTACATTCCAATCAAGGTCTAATTCCACAAGTCTCCAACTTAAGTAGCTGATGACTCCGTCCTTTCTCCATCTTTTCCTAGAGAGTGAGAGAGGGAGGCATCAGGGAAAGCCTATGTCCGTGTGTAGGAGCTGCCATAGTCACGAGTCTTCCACAAAGTGGATGGTAATTTCTTTGGCTGAGACTCTCCCTCAACTTCAGCTCTGAACCAGTGAGACCCCCAAAGCTGCTGGGGGCACACACACTGCCCCACAACCCCTCACCGACATCGCTGGGAGATGCCAACTCCCAGAGAACACCTCAGAAGTGTTCATTTTCACTAGTTCCCTTAACTTGCAGAATAATTTCCCCCCTACCTCCTGTCTTCATCCCAATTTGAGAGACTTGGCTCATAAAAGTTTTCTTTTCTCATGATGTGTTTCTCTCTTGTTTCAAATTTTATCATCTCTTGCCCAAAATATCTCTTTATGAGCTAAAGTATGAAACAGTCTTTCCAAATACAGGTGTTCCTTGGGTTAGCAGCCAGTTGGGAAAGCATCAACACACATAGCAAGCAAACTCATCTATGCAGAATATATGGGGTTGTTAAAGAATATTATAGGCTGTTAAGGAATGTAAGTATGAGGATTCACACTACCACAAGGTATATTAATGTATATTCTGGATGATACATCCTAAATTTGTAACCTAAATCCCAAAAGCAGAATCAAAAATATAAGGATTATAAAAAGTATCAGGCAGCTCTGTTTAGATATGTAATTTTTTTAGAGATGTAATTTCAATGCAAATTTTTACGAAGTTATAGTGGAGAGGAATCATACGTGTCAGCACATAGCTTTGAACACAGGGTACGTATGTTTTGCTCATATTTGGAAGACAATCAGCCAGTTGAGGATTATTACTAGATGTGATGCCTGGGACAGTCAAAACTTCCCCATATTCAGGCACCACTAAAGGAAAAGTATTGAAAACACAAGCCTGGCACAGACCCTAAAAAACAAACAAAGAAACAAACCTACTCTGTAGCAGAGAGGAACCTTGGAAGGATCAGGAAGGGAAATAAATTTAAGGTTTTTCAGGTCTTGAGTATCTAAATCCGAGGTTGATTTTTAAAAACTTCTAGAGACTGTCGTTCCCCAACTGACTTGGGTTGGTGATGACAATAAAGCAGGTCACTAAAAAGACTCCCTTGCAAAAAGGGAGGGGCTGCTTCTCCTTGACCCTGAAAACCCAGTTAGAATTGGAGGCACAAAATCACACTGAGGTTCGGATCATTCCCCTTGCTGTTTCCACATTTCCAGAGTTGGTGTTAGGGAAGAGAACAGGGCATCCTTATTGACAAAATTTTCTATAGAACAAATATTTTGGAGCCAATTCTCTCCCTTTTCTATATTACTTGAGATTCTATTCTAAAATTCCAAATTCATAGGAACACAGAAAAGGGTTCTCAATAAATACCCAATATCTTAGTGGACTCAAGCTGCTATGACCAATTACCTGGGGGGGAGGGGTGGCTTACACAGCAGACATTTATTTCTCATAGTGCTGAAAAGTCAAGGTCAAGATGCTGGCACATTTGTTTCTGTGAGTTCTCCCTTCCTGGTGTGTAGATGACCATCTTGGTGTGTAGATGACCATCTTGCTGTGTCCTCATACAGAAGGGAGAGAATGAGCTTTCATATCTCTTTTCATAAGGGCACTCATCCCATCTGGAGGCCACCACTCTCACAATCTAATCACCTCCCGAATGCCTCACCTCCTAGTCACCTCAGAGGTTAAAGCTTTATCATACTAATTTATGAAGGGGGGACATGAACACTCCCAGGCTGAAAGGCTGAGCAAAGAAGTCATCAATAAAGATTTTACTCAAGCTTTGTATCTCTGCTCTCAAGTCTTTCTCACTATCTCTTGCATTATTCTTCTCCTTGCCTCCTATATTCAAACATTTTAGCCCCACCTGATTAGCTAAACCTGCAGATTCAAACCCTTGAGGGATCTGTTAGTTTTCACGGTCAAGCCTACACTTTCAATGTTGAACAGCAGTTTCTTAATTATGCTTACAGTGAGTATCAGCCATACATGTACATCAAAATCATAATTATCAGGTGAGTGTATCATTCATCTGATACATTAATAGCAAGTTCAGTGTAATAATTGATCCTCCTCTTATATTCCTATCAAGTTCAATATGTGTCTTACAATTAGGCCTGTGGCTGATTGGACTTACCAAACCTGGTACTATCTCTATAGCTAAATGATAGCAAGACTGTCAGGGGATGGATGTGAGGACAGATCATTGCTGAGTGAGTCCTCACCTCTTTGAGAGAGGTGGGACAATATGTGCACTAGTAATGGCCAATTATTCACTTTTCTTCCTTATGTTGAGTTTGGTGTGCATTGATAGATTGGTAGCTTGAAATTGACCATAATGAAACTGTTTACACCATGGAAATTGGCAAGTGAACCTATGAGTGTCCCAGCCCCTATGGCTCTGGTCTCAATCCCTGCAGAAAGGAACCAGGCATGAGGCAGATTAGAAGTACAAGCTTATAGGAGGTGGGCTAACCTTGATTGCAGGGTAGCCCCACGCAACCTCCGCAGTAGCCTTTTATTGAGACAGCACAAGACAGGTGAGGGAAGGATTAGACAATGACTACGTGCCTAAGGATCACCATGGGCTCAGGCTCTTTCTCCACAAGGAGCACCTGCGGACAAATCGCCAGAGGGTCCGCCCCGCAGCTGTAAATCATCTTGCTCAGAGGTCCTCTGGCTCTCTGCATCTTCTACATATGAGGGCTCTTTTTCCTCCCTAGACCCACTATTTAAATATTTTCCCTCATGCCACTCTCTGCACAAAAGGATAAACTACTCAATAGGCTTATTGTGATGAGACTTCAAATATTCAATCCCCAGAATGCAGACGAGGAGGTCAGGTTGGTTGGAAATAGGTGGAAAAGTAGGAAGGATAATACAAGGTCAAATTCAGAAGCACTCGCATCTAAATGCCCATTATTAGCCTATCCTCAGTCAATTCCCAGCCCCAAGGCTTGGGAAATTGAGCACTGATGAAAAGAAAATGCCTGCTTGGGTCAACTGAGAGTAATCTCAAAGATTGAACAATTTAAAAGTTAGCTGGTTTATGAAAGACATCATAATGGTGAGATTTATATCCGGACAGATGACAGCGTGAGCGGAATTAAAGTCAATAAATAACCAAATGTCTATTAAAGATTTCTACTAAGGACTCCGTGTGTACATAGGAATACAAGCAATAGTGCCTCTTCTCAACAATTTTACCTTCAATGGTGATAATCCGTGTATATGTGTTGGAAATGTATTGGTTGGGGGCCACCTGCTCCCTTTTTTGGCTTTGGCTGAATGCATGTGTGACCTTAATCATGTCCTGTCCCTTCTCTGGACCTCATTTTTCACATTTATAAAGTGAGATCTATGCTTGCTGAGACTGTAATTTTGTTTAGCTATGAGAAGAGATTCCAAGCCTAGAAGAAATCAGTAGGATTGCAGTTATTTGCAGGGTGTGTGTGTTCATTTTTTCCTATGCTGTAAGCTTTTAAAAACATGGATCTTGTGTCTTTCACCTAATAGTCCCAGTACTGGACACACATAGGAAATTCAGTGAATGATCAATGAATAAATGTAGAATAAATGCCTCTCTAGTAAATCAGGGAATAAGCATAACGGATGAATTTTCTTTGTATTATTAAAAAAATTTTGTTTTAACTGTCTGAGTCCATTTTGTTTCATCAGATAATTAGCATACTAATTTTGACCGGTAAAGATCTTGCCCCATACCTAGCAGCAAAGATTGTACGCATTGACAGATCATCTAAGCATTATTCACAATGATGTAATTGTAGCTGCAGGAGCCTGAGTTACATCCGTATTGGACACGGGGGTGGGGGGGGTGAGGGGGGTGGGGGGTTGAAGAAGTTGCTTGGTTAAACAAGCCTCTGCTGTCAACTTTTACTACTACATTTTACCTTTCTTCTCTCTTTTTACCTTTCTTCTCTCTTTTTTTTTCCCTTTCTTCTCTTTAGTGTTGCAAAAATCTGGCTAATGGAAAATTTTAACTCAATGTTTAACAAAACATTGAATTACAATGAACCGATTTAATGGATTCCAATTACTAAGGTAGCGTTTAAACACCAGACCAGTAGAGGTACCTTTTCACATCACCAACGTATGCTATCTTCCCTTATAATGTACATTTGCTCCATTTTGCTGTGTGAGTAAATGGTTAAATGTGTTACAGTTTGCTTTGCCACCCAGGGTTTAGAGAGAAAAACAAGTTCTTTATCCTCTAAAGCTCCCAGGAAGCACGCAGAGAGGTGTGCTGCTTTTAAATAGATTTCTGTAGCAAAGTGCACAGTCATTTTAAAACTAGTGACGTATTTGGAGAATTATTCATTTCCTATTTGTCAGCTCTTACCTTGGTATTTCAGATTTCCTTCTAGTTCACGGCGCTGACGCGCAAGCTGACTCGATGCTGCCCCCAAGTGTTACATCAGAGCATAGCCTGGGAAGAACAAAAGCAGGCAGAGCTGCGGATCATCAGAAAAGAAAAATACTTATCAAAATCCACGTCTCTCTTGAATTGCTCTTCCTGTGGCTACAGATTTAAAGAGAACACACGATGAAATGAAATCAACTCAACAAATATGTTTTGGAGAACCAGTTCTACATATAGAGGTTACGGAGGAACAGAACAGGATCCAAGCTTTCAGGCTTTTGAAGCAACTTAGAGAGACAAGAGGGGATTAAAGGTTGAATGAAAGATAACAAATATATATCACTAGAATGTATTAGATGAACTGTTAAAATAACAGCAGAGCAATCCAATTTGTATAGCTGACATTTTAAAAATATGGCACAGAATACCATTTTTTTTTTTAGGCATTGTACTAAATCCTTTGTATTCATGATCTCATCCAATCTGTACTATTACCCTGTGAAGAGAGTGGCAGCGTTATCTTTTCATTTTCCTTCCTGACTGAAACTGAGGCTTTTAGTTAAGACCACGGTCACGTAGCTCTGAGGTGGCAAAGCTGAGACTCACTATGGTCTTCCTGAACCAAAAGCCTTTCTCTTGCCTGAGATGCATATGGCCATAGGATGGTGAAGCAGGAACCATCACAAGAGGAGAGGTGGCCCCGTGGGGGGTTTCCAAGGATATGGGATTTAAGGGGGCTCAAGTTCACATGAAACTTGGAAAGCTTTGAACAAGTGAAGTGAGTAGTCTCAGGAGTCAGCTTTCAAAGTGAAGCAAGCTTTGTTTGGTCTAAGGTCAAGGGTTTCTTAGTCAAGTTAAATTTATGAACCTGGCTGTGAATCCCAGCTCAGCCACTAACTGAATCTCTCTAACATGGAATCTTTCTAAGGGCAGAGAGTTTTCATAACACACACAGGCTACTGAGACACCACAACTTCATAGATTATGCAATTTATACTTTCAAACACCAGCCTAGAATATATTAGTTTCCTTCTATAAATGTCTCTGATCTAATCCTTACACTTCAGGAAATGTAGTCAAGAGGAACATAGAAGATGAGTAAAAGATAAAAAGAAAAACTACCAAGGTCTTTGTAGATTAGATGTGTCGCTTATATTTCTGAGACTCTCTAAGCCATTTCTCACCATGTATAAAATTAGGTCATATTTGGGAGCACTCAGATGATCACATTATTCTGCCTTGCTCAAATATTTCTAAGATGCTGTTGACTTAACAGGGTGCCGTGGGCCACTGAGCTGTATTCTGCAGCATGGCAAATTCCTTCTGGCTTGGAAAGCCTATTGTCACTATGACTCAATTTTAGCACTTTTGAAATTACTATTGCCGAGTATATGGTGGTATCCTGCTGACCTGAAATAGTTAATTTGCCTTTCTAAGTACCCAACTCAGGGCTGAGCTGTGACTCAGCCTGTGCCCTCCTGGAGAGATGGGAATGAACCCGTGCAATTTGGTCATCTGCTCTTGACTTCATGGGGCTCTTTCTGCCTGAGCAATGCTTTCCTTTAAAATTGCAGCAGCCAATAGGTTTGAATCATTTCTGTGTTATTTACTTGAATTTGTAACTTCCCCTTTTAAGATATATATATATTTTTCTTTTTTTAATTTTGAAAGACAACCTAATTAACAGATTTTCACATTCTAGCTGAGATAATAGGCATGGAGGTCTTTTTACTAGAAGTAGTCAATCCCCAGGATTTGTGCCATTTCATCAGTGAACAGTTCAAAGAGAACTTTTCAGTAAATGTGAAATTTCCAAAGAAAGGGAGGAGAGAAAAAGAGAACTAGGTTGAGAGGAGATAAAGAAATCTGATGTTCTACTCTCATCCCACGAGAAGAAGCAATTCTGATACTCCCTGTTGCATTTAGAATTCCCTGTATAATTTGGGAAATTTCAATAGGAAAAGATTGGTAACCTACTCACCTTACCTTTCCACTGTTTTTATCTCCTTTCAGTGCTCACTTCTTGGATTAGATTCCATGGCCTACCATTATAACCCCCTTGCACATATCACAAAACCTCTTACCCCTCTCTGTCTACTGTATACGCTTGGCAAAACCTTTATGTGGACTCAGCCCACTTCTCTGCCTCGTCCTGTCTTGTAGCCAAGGAGCCGAATACAGATGGAGAACACCACAGTCATCCTGGCTGCATGGTTGTGAATTTATGAACCCAAACTCTGAGTGGACCTCAGCAATGGCAATGACCTTGTTCTCATCACTCCCAGAAGACTGTTTTCTCCTTCTCCTTTCTAAAGCTCTTCCTCCTCCCTCCTCACTCTCAGCTGATCCCTGTTGATTATCTTCTTAAAATGATGGAAGTGATTGCAACGGAACTTTCACTTCTTCCTACCTTTAGATTTGCTGATACATCTGAATCTCTGCCCGTAACCCTGCCTCCCCTCTGATGACAATGGATAACTTGTCTGCAGCTTTATCATTGCCCTCTCTGTGCGCTGAATCCTAGCTCCTCTTAGGTTCCAGACTGTGAGGATGCTTCCGCCAAGAAACTGAGCCAACATTTTCTTATTCTTGTCTCCCATGTAAGCTACTGTTCTGTTATACCAAAATTCTCTAAAAGATTTGTCTTTGCCTGTTCTTAACACTTCCTCACCTCCCATGCTGTCTTGAATACACACCAATATCGTCAAGAAATCACTCTTATCAAGGGCACAAGGACTTCCATAGTGAAATGCCAATATATAATTCTCAGACCTTCCCTTTCATGTTATCTCAGCACCATTTGGCACAAGGATCTCCCTCTACTTTAAGTACTTTCTTCAATTGACTTCTCTCTCTCC
This sequence comes from Perodicticus potto, assembly GCA_963574655.1. Lineage (NCBI taxonomy): Eukaryota > Metazoa > Chordata > Mammalia > Primates > Lorisidae > Perodicticus > Perodicticus potto. The sequence goes on from CAUYRH010039567.1 coordinate 15,060, forward strand.
CCACCCCCTTTTTTTGAGACACAGTCCACTTTGTTGCCCTAGGCAGAGTGCCATGGCACAGCAACCTCAAACTCCTGAACTCAAGCGATCCTCCTGCCTCAGCCTCCTAAGCAGCTGAGACTACAGGTGCCTGCCACAACACCTAGCGAATTTTTCTCTTTTTAGTAGAGATGGAATCTTATTCTTGCTCTGTCTGGTCTCGAAATCCTAAGTTCAAGGGATCCTCCTGCTGAGGAGTCTGCTCATTCCAGATTATCTACTATTCTGCAATATTTGGGTTTTTTCCTTTTAACTTTAAGAAACTTTCAACTGTAATGGATTATTCTCTTATTGACATTAACTTTGATTTTCTTTAACTATAATTATTTTAAGTAAGAAAATTTAAGTTAAGGCTCATTGTATTTTGAGAACAGAAAAAAAAATCAAATATCAAGATCTCCTATACTGTTCCTAGACTGACAACTGAAATAAAACTTCAGTAAGAATAGACAGTTTGTGAACTATTCTCTTAGAAATATCTAATTCTGAGGCTGGGAAAGAAACAGTTTCCCCTTTGGCTTCCTAATATTCCCATTAACATTTGCTTCTGAAACTTGTAAGGAGAATCTTCTTCCCTTGTCCTCCTCTTTCTCTTTCTCCAGATACAGTCTCACAAATGACAGAGATGGGCCCTTGTTATCTGACTCATCTGGTCGTCTCTAATCACAAAATGCCAGCTCAGAAAATGGCAATCATGCAGATTAGCTGAACTGCTCTGGCACTGTTAGTCACGGGGAGGAAAATAAACAGAACAGCAGCAGAAGCAATTATTTGCGAAGAAGTCTCCAGTGCATGATACACGTGAGCAACCTAGCCCTTACTTTACACACGAAATGTGGACCCAAGTTCCTGTTACAAATTGGTTGCTTGGAACTCAAACACTGATTTTTCCCACCACGTTTTGTTATTTATGGTCCCAGGTGAGGAAACCACCATTTATTTCATCCATAACAGTATTGATTGAGCGGATGTCAAGAACCAAAGACTATTTCATCATTCTTTCCTACGTACAGAACAAGACTAAATTAAAATATGTCATATTTTGGCATTGGTTCTTCCCACCTTACTTTTCTGAACCCTTTTCTGTGCCGTCTTGAGCTCTTACTATTGTTTTTCTACTTGGGTTCTTTTCCCAAAAGATACCAGACTCCAAAGTCATTTCCTTCACTTCCCCTTGTCACAATGCTCATCCCCTTGGTACATCTTGGCCTTTACTAGGCTTTAAGAGACACACAAGTTGATTCTCAACTAATTGCCTTTGTTAGAGCAGGAGACAGGGCTGAGACCTGACCAGGGGCTTGCAGAATGGGTGCAGCTGTCAAAATCTAACTAAGGGAGTTGATGACCACAGACAAGAACTAGCTTTAACCACCTGGTGGGCTATGTAGCTCACCTTACATACACTTTGGGTAATTACAATATCATTTACATTGTGGTTTTAAAATTTCCCAACCCTTGAAATAGCCACAACAGTCTCAAAACAACTATATAAAGCATGCAAATGGGAAGGAACACAATTCTAAGAATGACTACCCAAATTCTTAGTTAAAACCAACCCATGGCTGTGAATATTCCTCTCCTCAATTAGTAAGACTTCATGAGAGACGAAAAACTCCTTCCTTTCAGCGTAGCTGCTCTCTTCAAGCCAACTGGATCTTTCTCTCTTGAGAGAGCCTACTTTCACTTTTGCTTTAAATAAAAACTGTTTGCTTTTAGCTTATGCGGTGTGTCCTGAAATTCTTTTCTCCAACAATCTCCAAGACCCTGAAAATACTTCCACTTCAAGGCCAGTAAAACCTTCACATTAATAGTTCTCCATCATCCCAGAAATAGCCCCTCTTAAAAAAAAAAAAAAAAAGATAAATATTTTTCCCTGAATGTATTTCTAAATTGGTGAAATAGTGATATAGGGTTCTCTCATTCAGGGCTGGACAGGGATCCCCATTTTCTAGGCCTGGGTGAGCTCAGAGATCAGTCTCATCACAGACCCCCATCTCGAGGAATCAACAGGCCCTTTCCAGGGGGCATTCCCTGGACCCAAGCAAGGTCATGGGAAAAAAGCAACCTGATGATATATCTCACCTGAGCATTCCTCCTGGAGTAGGGAGCATACACCCTAATGCCTCACCCAGGTCAAGGCCTGCCTTGCCTTGGTAATTTTAGGATTATGTTCTGCCTGCAGGCTCCTGACCAACTGGGACATGTTCTGGACTTACATTCCCCAACCCCACCTTGTCTGAAGGATAGGAAAAGAAGTATATAAACTCCTAGACAGGCTTGGCACCCAAAGCTCAAGTGGTTGGGGTGCTGGCCACGTACACTGTGGCTGGCGGGTTCAAACCAGGCCTGGGCCTGCTAAACAACAACTACAAAAAAAAAAAAAAAAATAGCCAGGCGTTGTGGTGGACGCCTGTTGTCCCAGCTACTTGGGAGGCTGAGGCAAGAGAATCGCTTAAGCCCAAGAATTTGAAGTTGCTGTGAGCTGTGATGCTATGGCACTCTACTGAGGGTGACATAGTGAGACTGTCTCAAAACAAAACAAAAACCCTAGACAGAAGGTCCAAACAGGCTGCCCACTTGGACACATCCATTGCCAGAGGTTCTGCCTCCCCCTCTTTTCCTGTTTATCTCCTTTATCTTTCAATAAACTCTGTCCTTTTGCTTACTACCATGTTCTGTGGTTTCATTCTTCAAACTCCGAGATCAAAGACCTGACGTGGAGAGAAATTCCAGCTACAGTATCAGAGTTTCTCCAGGTAAAATGAGCTTTGGAGATCTGTGTTGCCTATGCTGTTTCTGTCTGCCTTAGTTCTATTATTTCCTTGACTTCTGAAATCCATAAAATTTTCAGTCATTGTTGCAGTCAGCAGCAGAGGGTAAAGAGGTGAGCATAGCCTTCCTGTACTAACCTAACTTTCCAACCTGAAAAGCTAATTGTTTAGGTTTCCCTTCAAATCCTTTCCACAACTCCGTTAGATAACTACTTCCAGAATGAGTGAAGGAAACGCAGGGAAAACTACCTTACTTAGCCATTAATTGGGACTGACTGGTCCGTATTTAATCACAGCTCTCGACTCAGACTTTATAATTTAAACTTCACTAATAGTCTTCCTGACTTGTCAGCCACTTCTCCAGGCTGTCTTTGAACTAACAGCCAAGCTTATCTTCGGAATTAAGCCTGCACATTACCCTCAGGTCTTCAATTTGGTGTGAGTCATTCCGTCCCTAAATCAAACAATATTTCAGGAAGCAAATTGGTTTCCTTGGACCTCAGTCACTGATAATAATAAGCCAGACAATTCCACTTAAACTTCTTTGGGATGATTCCCCAGTACCTGTGACAAGCTGATTTCCATAAATATCTTTGGGGCCCAAAAGTACCCAAGTCACGTTGGATATTCACTAGAGAAGGATACACTTGACACTTAATACTCTTCTCGGAAATAAATACGTGACTAAAAAGATAACAATTCAGGTAGCCTTCCCCAAATCACATGTCCCTGGTGACTGTGCTACCAACTATTCACTAAGATGAATGCATCACATTTATCCCTATCCATATCCATATCCAGCAGAGTTGGTATGGCAATATTATATTAAAATTCAATTATAATTTGTCCCAATTACATTTTCATTTTGAAGGTCTGCCTTAAACTCTTAGGCTCTGAATAATTTCCTCCAATTAAAAAGAAGTTTTGTTTGTTGAAATATCAAGAGGAAAGCGGGTCATCAAATTTCTGATACTGATATATTTCTTACAGAAACTTAAGTAGCATTGAACTATTCAGACAGTTCAAATCAAATTCAGATGGAAAACATGTACTTGTAGTTCTGAAATAGGATTACAGTACTATATTATCTTTTTTAAAATCCTAATTCTAATTTTCACGAAATACAGATCCAGCAAAATCTGCAATAGCAGGAATGAGTTGAAATTATATCACTTCTTATGAGTCACTATTGTGCTCATCCATATAGATAAGAATATGTTCGCATTTTCATTATTTCTCTGTCAACCTGACTTTAACATCTTTATATCAATTCTGCATCAGGATTAACTGAAAAACAGAAAAATTCTGTACTAAAGCCTATTCTTTAAGGTAACAAAATACCATCTAATTGCAGGTGCATAGCTAAAGGGGAGGGAAGAAATTAGACACCCTCGTGCCTAACATAGTGCCTTGAGTAATGAATAATTGAATAATTACTAGTCATAGTGATGAAAAATAATTAAATCACTTATCACACCACTTTTGAGCAGTGCCAAGGTTATTAGCATTAAAATAGAGAGGGGAAAGTATTTAAGTTGTTCCTGAGGAGAAATGTTCAGGGGAAAGAAAGTCACTCAGATTTAGCCTAAAGATTAAACACTGGCAAATAAGCTGTGAAATTAGCAAGACTCCCAGAGACAGTCAAATTAAACAAACCATTGGCTTTGTATATACACGTATGCAAAATGTCTCATCTTTGAAATTTTTCCTCCTACCTTTGATCTTTTCTTCTGGCAGAAAAATGAAATCCCCTCCATATGTACTTACAAACTATAATGAACAGCAAAGTTGTAGCTCTAGGGATGGGTGGATGTCACTGTCAGGGAGGGTAAAGACACTCTCATGTATGATTTCATTTTTGCAGATTTATTCTTCCTCAAATGAGGTTCATGATCCATCAAAATTGTCCAAGTATTTTTCTAGAGTGAGACTTTTGACACAAGGCCTCGTTATAACTCCCCTCATTGCCATCTCCGTACGTGATGCTGCGTTCATTTTCACCTTGTGATAACGGTTGCATCTCAGTGCTGTGAAGTTAGCTGCATATTATAGACCCATCATTTATCAACTCCAGGGAAGCCATGGACTTTTCAGTAGCGTTTCCCCACAATTTCACATTTCAATCAAATCAATTGTGTGGAAACCCAGACAGTCTGGCAAAACTGCTAAAGGGTATGCTCTGTGCTCCATGGGCTTTTTTCCCAAAAAATAAACTTCTCATTTTAGAAATATTTTAGATTTAGCAAAAAAATCATGAAAATAATACATGGCTCCCATGTACCCCACACTTGGCTTCTCTATTAACATCTTACATAACAATAGCACACTCACCACAATTAAAGAATCAATATTGATATGTTATTATCATCTTAAATTCATACCTCATTCAGGTTTCTATAGTCCTTTGGCTATTGCACGATCCCATCCAGGATACCTTGGTACAATTTGTCATCATTTTTCCTTTGACTCCTCAGGACTGTGACCGTTTCTCCAACTTTCCTTGTTTCCCATGATCTTGATAGTTTTGAGGAACACTTAATGCCCTGGTACTTTGTTCTTCATTTTGAGTATATCCGACATTATTCCCATGACTAACCATGTTATATCTTTGAGTAATACTGGTCTGAGAGTGAGTTGGGAAGTGCGCCCTCCTCTTCTATTTCCTTCCTTCCTTCCTTCCTTCCTTCCTTCCAGAGTTTGTAAAGGACTAATGTTAATTCATCTTTAAATATTTGGTGGAATTCACCAGTGATGCCATCTGGGACTGGCCTTTCTTTGTTAACGAAGTTTTTGATTAACCATTTAATCATTTTGCTTTTTTTATACATTTAATCAGGCATTCTATTTTTTTGGAGTCAGTTTGGCAGTTTTTATCCTTGTAGAAATATGTCCATTTTATCTGTATTAATATATTGAAGTGCAACAGTTATTGCCACACATAGTAAGAACTTCCTTATATATGTAATTCTTTTTATTTCTATAATGTCAGTGGTGACTTACCCTTTACATTTCTGATTTTAGTAATTTGAGATTTCTCTTTTTTTCTTATTCAGTTTAGCAAAATATTTGCCAATTTTATCAATCATTTCTGAGAACCAACTTTTTTTTCTATTGTTACCATGTTTTGGGTATCACATATAAGAATCTGTTGCTAATTCCAATGTCATGAAGATTTTTCCCATTTTCTTCTAGGAGTTTTATACTTTTGGTTCTTCTATTTATGTCATTAATCCATTCTGGGTTAATTTTTATTTATTTTATTTTATTTTTCTGGGTTAATTTTTATAGAGAGTAAGGCTGGGGGTCCAACTTCATTCTTTTGATGTAGATGATCAGTTGTCCCAACACCAGTTATTGAAAAGAAAATGAGACTATTCTTTCCTCATTAAATGATCCTGACACCCCTCTTGACAATCAATTGTCTATAGATGTTTGGCTATTTCTAGTCTCTTAATTAGTAATGAAAACTGTGGTACTGGCAAAATATTTGTATCTCCTATCGCCCGTACTACAGTTTCAATGAGTGTAACTTTGAAGTATTTATTGAATTTGAAAAGTTTTAGTCCTCCAATTCATTTTCAATATTATTGTGGCTTTTTGACATCCCTTGCAATTCCATGTGAATTTAGATTTTATGTTTTCCATTTCCACAAAAGAAATTGTTGGAATCTTTCTAATGATTAGATAGTATCTGTAAATGAACAGTGTTGCTGAGATTGCTACCTTAACAATGCTAAATCTTTCAGTCTATGAACATGTGACGTCTTTCCATTTATTTATGTCTTATTCTTTTTTTTCATTGTTTCATAGTTTTCAGTGTATGAGTCTTTTACTTCCTTGGTTAGATTTACTCCTAGGCATTTTCTTCTTTTAGATGCTATTGTAAATGAAATAATTTTATTAATTTACAAAAGTTGAACTCATCGATTTTTCTTTCATTGATTTGGTGATGTCTCTATAACTCACTACCAAATCCAAAGTCACATTGATTTTTCTATTATTTTTTTCCTAGAAGTTTTAGAATTTTTTCATTTTACATATAGGTCTATAATTTTCAGTCCATTTTTATGTAATTCTGTGTCTAGATTTATATTTTATTTTTTTATTTTTTTTTGAGACAGAGCCTCAAGCTGTCACCCTGGATAGAGTGCTGTGGCATCACAGCTCACAGCAACCTCCAATTCCTGGGCTCAAGCGAGTCTCCTGCCTCCGCCTCCCAAGTAGCTGGGACTATAGACGCCCGCCACAACACCCGGAC
>CAUYRH010039568.1:0-26885 GCA_963574655.1 Perodicticus potto
ATTCTTTATGTGGTTTTTGTTTCTAGTCCTTATCTTAAACATTGTTATTGTTATTAAATTTTAAGCCTTTTAAATTCTGTGAAGGCAAAAAGTGGAAACCTAATTAACACATGTATATGTAAAAATAAAAATAAAATAAAAAGTTAGAAAATCACCACTTGACAACCATCATAGTAATCGTGGACTTGGCCAAACATCATCAATGGATATGGGAACAAATGAGTGGGAGTTAGATAAGAAACAAAAGATTATATGGTGTCATGGTATCCCCCTAACATTATTGCTAGTTACTTACAAAATACTCACTACCTTTACAGAGAAACCTGGCAGAAACCATTTTAACCCAGCAATGGAGACTAACAGCCCCATTTAGGTCGAGTGGGCCCTGTGTGGCCCCTGACAGGATGCACCAAGATCAAAGCGTTGCTTCAGTGGCGTTCCTGCCAAACGCATGTAACCCCAATCTAAACCTGAGGAAAGCTCAGACGCACCCAAAGTGCGGGACCCTCTGCAAAGAAACTGGCCCGTGCTCTTCAAAAGTATTAGGATTGTGGAAAACAAGTGATGGCCGGGCAAGTGTTACCCACTGAAGGGAGGAAGGAAGTGCTATGGCGCGGATGTTTGCTCATTTGGAAACTCACGCGGGAGCTTAATTCCCTTTGGAGTGGAAAGGGAGCCCGGACCCGGGCGGCTCCCGGCTGCGGGCCTCGGCAGTTCTCCCGGGACCCGGTGGCTCCGCGGAGCACGCGGAGGGGCTGCACGTGGCTGGGGAGCTCTGTCTGCTGTGCACAACCACCCACCCGTGGCCGACTTATATTAGTGCCTTCAGAAAGGCGAGTTTGTCTACTTTGACGGTCACGATCGGGAGATGTTTTTTGATAAGAAGAAAAGGTTCAGCTGGCTTAAGAGTAAGCAAGAAGAATTTCCAAAAAAAGTACTGAACTTTTAGTTGGAAGGAAAATGGATAACAGATCAGCTGAAATGGACAATAATGTCCTGCAAGATGAGGACTGAGCAGCTGAAAGAAATAATACGTGACGGAAATGAAAAAATGAAGAGAAAGACCCTGCAGATGTGCCTTCAGAGAGTGACCGCACCACGACCTCCAGCACGTGAGCAGCCTGCTGAAGCCCGGAGGACGACTGCCTCTCAGGACCACGGGTCTGTGACGATCACAAGGGAGGCACCAGCATTAGCCTCGCAGGGCCATGGATGAGCCTCCTACACGGCGACTACTCCACCTGCTACAGTTGGGTGGAAGACAAGAAAACAACACAGGGGCCTGACCTGGAGCACAGCGACCCGGCTCACCGTCAGTGCTGCACGATGCTGTGCAGCTCAGCTGGGCCACAGCCTGGCTCACGTGCTTCATGGGAATCTGCCCCAAAGCTGTGCAACACTGAATTTTGCGGGGAATACCTCAGCAGGCAGGAATTAACTAGAGCAGTGAAGAAATGGAATGCAAATATTCTCTACCTTCATTTGTCCCAGCATGTAAAGTTAGATCAATTGCAACCACTGCATACTCTCGGGAATCTAATGGTCTTGGTCACTCCAAACTTGGAATACCTAGGCAAGTAGGAGCCCTTTGAAGGGAGAGCAGAGCCTGAGGCGTCTATGGAATTTATGGATCTGGAGCTGCTGGAGAATCCGATGAGAGTGGAGACTAGCACACGAGGAAACAGGAACGGACTTGGGCACCGACTGGGAGAACCTGCCAAACCCTGATTTTGTGATATCCCTTCCCAGTTTGTGGAAGTCTCCCAGAGCCGGAGCAGCCAGGCCTGCCCACCCTTTGCTAGCAGCAGTGCAGGGGGGATGATCTCCTGCAGCCTCCATAACCTCCTGGTTCAAAGTTTACACTGGACACTGTTAACAGGCACAGTCCAAAACATGCTAGATTTGCATCAGGAAGGTTCTCTCACTACCTTCCAGTAAACCATATGTTTAGTTAAGATACTGCCTGGAACTAAAAGAGGTTGAACTGTTGTTCTGGGGTTTTATTAAGCAGGGAGACAAACATTTCTATTTGTCAAGTGGCCTGTGATAATGACCAACATGCTTATGATAATTAACAGACGGAGGGGTCAAAGGTCCTTCTGCCCACACCAAGGTTGGTGGAAGAAGGACCTGAGTATGTGGCCAGTCCTATTGAGGAAGAAATGCATTTGGGTTCCCTCTGGTCCCAGGCCACAGGGTCCCTGTACACGGGTCAGCATGTTGGTCCTTGTGATGCTGAGACTATTCCTGACACTTGAAGTTTTAGAGTTGTTTGAGGCACAAGGGAATCTTGAAAGATAAAAATTCTGTAACATGAGTGTCTTTTTCTTCCATTGTTTTTATATACAGAGAACCAGCAGGCAATTTGAAATATCTGATTTCTTTACAATTGGTCACCTTTGGTTTTTAGAATCAAGAATTTTGGTTTTGTTTGGGAGGGACGACCTTTTCTGGGGAAGGGTGTAGCTTCAAACATATTTCATTTGTGCCGCTCACTAGGAGAGGCTCCCTAGGTGTTCCGTGTTCCTTTCCCCACACGCACCAAAGAAAACTAAGGTCTTTTTCTGTAGGACTAACATCTGTAAGCGGAAGAAATCCTGGCTGCAACAATGTCCTAGAGATCTTTAAACTATTTTCTTGTATTCTGAATTAAATTATTCGTTCTCACTTAAAAAAAAATTCAATCCACTTTGGTGTAATATTGAGGATAGAAAATCTGGTGATGGTATTTGAGAAGTGGGCCCTTCAGTAGGGGGGTACAATTAGATGAAGTTGTGGAGGCAGAGTTATTCGTGGTGTTATGAGAGGAGCGGAGAAGCCTGAGCTAGCACATCAGTACGCTCAGCCCCATTGCTATGGGATGCCCTGTGCCACCTCAGGACTCAGCAGAGCATCCCCACCAGCAAAAAGGCCCACACCAGATGCAGCCCCTTGATTTTAGACTTCTTAACCACCAGAAACATAAGAAATAAATTTCCTTTTTTAATAAATTGCCACTCTCAGGTATTCATTTACAGCAACAGAAAACAACTAAGACATGTATGCCACATGTGATTACGTATTGCATCCTGGACCAGAAAGGAAGGGGGAAAAGGAAAGATGTTGTTGTTGTTGTTACCGTGTTTCTATCAGCAAAAGTTGGGTGAAGTCCATAGATTAGAGAGCAGTATTCCATCAATGTTAATGTACTAATTTTGCTGCGTGTACTGTGGCTATGTAGGAGAATGTTCCTGTTAGGAGATTGTCTCAATCCATTTTCTATTGTTATAAATGACTACCTGAGACTAGGTAATTTATTTTAAAAAGAACTGTATTTCTATTGTTCTAGAGCAGTGGTTCTCAACCTTCCTAATGCCATGGCCCTTTAATACAGTTCCTGTGGGTCGTGACCACTGTTCTAGAGGCTGGGAAGTCCTATTCTAAGAGCCTCATTTGATGAGGACCTTCTTGCCAACGGGAAAATCTCCAGGCAGAACAGGGCTGAGTGTCCTAGCTCAGATCTTTCTTGCTCTCCTTATAAAACCACCAGTCCTATAATGGGGGCCCCATCCTGATGACTTATCTAATCCTAATTACCTCCAATCAACATAACAAATTTTAGTCAGACTTCCCATGCTTTTAACACCATCACAATGGCAACCAAGTTTCAACACATAATTTTCAGGGAATAAATTCAAATCCTAGCACAGATACACACGAAACTATATAGAGATATACTTCCAACTTATTCCTAAATGGTTCAGAAAATTTAATTTTGTGTGTGTGTGTGTGTGAAAGGAGAGAGAAAAAACAAATATATTTTAAAAGAATATATACAAATTTTTTTTGGTAACTTTTCTATAGGTTTTCTATTTTTTATTTTATTTTATTTTATTTTGAGACAGAATCTCACTTTGTTGACCTCAGTATAGTGTATGGCGTCACAGCACTAGCTGTGTGTACTGTGACTGTGTAGGAGAAATGTTCCTGTTAGGAGATTGTCTTGGGCTTAAGTGATTCCCTTGCCTCAGCCTCCCAAGTAGCTCGGACTACAGGCGGCCGTCACAATGCCTGGTTTTTCTTTGTTGCAGTTGTCATTGTTGTTTTAGCTGGCCAGGGCCGTGTTCAAACCCACCACCCTTGGTATATGGGGCTGGCGTACTACCCACTGAGCCACAGGTGCCACCCAGGTGTTCTATTTTTTAAAGAGGTTAAAAAAATTAAAATAAATCAAATATCCTTAGGGGGGTTATTGGGTCATTAGTCATTCACATCTTAGTATGAATTAGTCTAATCAGATTACTTTCCTTTTACTGTGTCTTGTTGATAACAGCTTTCCTGAGGAAATGGAAGTTTACTGGGTCATGGAAGAGGATAAGCAATTTGAATATTTAAAACACTTTGTGGGGGATAGACTAGTTTGACAAAATAGGGCTGCTATGATGAGGGAACTTACAAATAATAAAAACACAAAGAACTGATGGACTCAAGGAGGTAGAAGAGGAATTCAGAATACGAGGCAAGAGGGAGCAATAGTCTACCAGTGTTTTTCAACCTTTTTTATCTCACAGCCCATTTGAACCTATAGTTAAACTTCCACAGCACATCTAAATTATGTTGATCAAAAAAACCAAAAAAAGAGTGAGGTTCAGAGGCTGTAGCTCAGCAGCTAGGACACCAGCCACATTCACCAGGGCTGGTGGGTTTGAAAACAGCAATGGCAACTACAACAAAAAAAATAGCCAGGCGTTGTGGCGGGCACCTGTAGTCCCAGCTACTTGGGAGGCTGAAGCAAGATAATCACTTAAGCCCAAGAGTTTGAGGTTGCTGTGAGCTGTAACACAACAGCACTCTACTGAGGGCAACATAGTGAGACTCCTATCTCAAAAACAAAAAAAAAAAGGGTAAAAAAGAATATACTTGCTGTGCTTTTAACTTCTTTTGAAAAGAATTTAATTAATGATCTTTAAAATTTTTTGCAGCACACCTAAGATCCTCTCATGACACCCAGTGTGTCGTGGCACACCGGTTGAAAATCACTGGTCTAGACTTTGGTTTGTATCATTGCCCTGACTTCCTTTTCTCAGTCATACTCTTTTCAACCCAGTTGCAAATTAGAATCACCTGGGGTGCCCGAACTCACTTTTTAACAATCAAATCAGAATCTAGGTTGCGCAGTGTTTAAGAAGGGCCCCAGTGACTCGAGTGTGCAGCCAGGATGCAGCATCTCCGAGCTGTGCTGTGGGGTGAACGGGACACTTGTTCATCATAGTAGGATGGCCTTGCATTGGGCTGTCCTACGTCCAGCCCCTGCCCCTCTGACCACATCTTCACATGATCACCCAGCTGATCTCTCTAAAGCATAGCTCTCATCCTGTCAGTTTCTCAGTAGAGAAAACTTCCTTGAATTCTAACGTGCTGACCCTGACATGTGAGACCTCTCATTATCTGTCCCTAACCAGCCTTCTCTACCGCTATGGTGCATGATTCCACAACCACTCTCTTCTTTAAAGTTAAACATTCATTATTTCATTTTAATTTTTTTTAGTGACGCTGTGTTGTTCTCAGTTCCCCAGACCTGACATACTTTCTCCTGCCTCCATATATGTACCACACTACACCTGTTACTGGGCCATTCTCTTTGTCTTGCCTCTAATCTTAGACCCTTGAAATCCTCTCATTTTTTAAAACTCATACTGAATGCCACTTCCTTTGTGAAGATCCCCTAGATCATTTGAGTTGTGTTCCAAGCTCTTTCCTGGCATTTTGCATACCTCTACCATGACACACAATTATAACCTGCTTTGTTTTATTGCTGTTTCTTTCATTAAATCATAACCACAATAAAATTTTGCTCCTTGGTTTATTCAGTCTGATATAATTAATTCCTGTCCCACCCGATCTTGAGTTCAGAATATCATGAACTTGTATTCTTTTTAACTGAAAAGAGTCCTGGAAATCCTGATTCAACTAGTATGGCCTGAAACGCAAGGGATACATCAGAAGTCTGTACCCAAAAGTCTATTCTTTGAAGTGTCAAGACTTTGAAGTACCTGGTACAGTCCTTTGCCATCAGGTTTGAGATAGTCCTTCTTTGTTGGAGACACAGACTCAAGCCTTTAGCTAATAGCATAACCTTCAGTAAGCATCAGAGTCCATAAAACTACTTTATATTAGGGCGGCGCCTGTTGCTCAGTGACTAGGGCACCGTCCCCATATACTGAGGGTGGTGGATTCCAACCCAGCCCGGCCAAACTGCAACAAAAAATAGCTGGGCATTGTGGCAGGTGCCTGTAGTTCCAGCAACTCAGGAGGCTGAGGCAGGAGAGTCACCTAAGACCTGGAGTTGGTGGTTGAGCCGTGACGCCACAGCACTCTACCGAGGGAGACAAAGTAAGACTGTCTCTCAAAAAAAAAACAAAAAAACCTACCTTATATTATAGAGAAAAATAAAAATATCAGTGGTCAATTTATTATTAATACTTTTCAAATGTACAGGTCTGATGAGAATTTATAAGAACAATGTAACTGACAAGGACATTTAACTGCTTCTGTGGCATGTCTAACAAGATTTCAAGACAATCTTTGAGACAACATGTCTCTAGGAATAATGGTTAAGCCTATTTTCTGAGAAGTCAGTGAATGTTACATCTCATTTATTAAAATTAATGCACACAATTTTGTAGAGGAAATATCTTTGAGATATAATAATCCTGAGACATAATATAATTATATACCACCATCCCAGCAAGCATATACTAAGAATATACCAAGAATATGAAGAGATTCAATAATTTTGGCATAGGCCCCGGACATCTGTATTTTCATATAACTCCGTCGGGGAGTCTGACGTGCACCCTTGATAGAAAATCGGTGGTATAGAATGTACGAGATTCAAATTAAAGAATTAAGGCTGGGACCAAGTTACCATTTCAAATAATAACTGAAATTATGACCAGTACTATAATGTCATTGTCTAATATCATCAGGCGAAGCACCACCACGATTCTGACAAAGTTGGAAACATTCAAGAGCTTACGTCAATGTTTCCTCTGAAGTTAAAACATACGTAATGCAAGTGCACTGGCAAATGCCCAAGGACTTGTCATGGATCGTGCAATTTCTGAAAATCTTCAAATTAATAAAATACTTTATGTCTCCAAATTTAGCTGAGTGTCTCTTCTCATTTGACAACTGTTCCCATGACACTTGGCACAACATCTCCAGCACTCCTTTTCTCATAAAGTGAAAGAACAAATCTTTGTGACTTTTCAAGGACCCTCTGGGAAATCTCAAAATAGATTTTGTTGTAAAAAATATCCTGAAACCTCCTTTCCCCCTACATTCCTGTATTTGGATCTGACACTGAGCAGGCAAAAATCGGAAGTCATTAGAGGACATTTGGACATTTGATAAAGGAGCTACACCTAGAGACTCTGGGCACCTGAAAATGGTAATTTTCTATTTAATCAAAATAGCAACACATTTAAAAAACAATAGAAAGTAACATGATTGTAAAAGACATATACGTTTTTTCATAATTATGGTATTTTTTCTTGAATAATCAAGGGTATGACAATGTTAACATAAAGAATCTTTGCTGTCTGGGCAGATTACACAGAAAGTGGAAAACAACCCTTTATATTGTTGGCAAAAGAATTAATCAATAAATCAAAGAAGCAATCCCATTAAAGTAAATGAAACTTTACTAAAATTTTAACACTTTCCACAGCTTCTTTCAGGAATCAGCTATTACAGACCAAGGAAAATAAAATTCACATACCATGTTCTGTTCTACATTGCGCTCCTTCATATTTGGGAAAACCTGACACTTTAGAACAGATCTCAGGGGTTCATGAGGTCAAAACTAATTTTATAATAATTGTAAAATGTTATTCTGTTAACATGTAATGTGTTCCTCATTGCTGTCTTCAAACGAAAAGGAGTAATTAAAAATTTTCTCAGGTTTTTTTTTTTTTTTTTTTTGCGGCTTTTGGCCAGGGCTGGGTTTGAATCCTCCACCGCTGGCACATGGGGCTGGCGCCCTACTCCTTTGAACCACAGGCACTGCCCAAAATTTTCTCAGTTTTAATTTCTAACACAGTAAGTATTGATAGTTACTTCTCACACAAACAAACTTTGGGCTTTTGCCTAAAAATAATTTTGACAGTGTACCAGAATCCTGAGACTAAGAATTTGACAGCTGCTTCTCTAAATCAACTGCCACCACACGATTCTGGGTCCTGGACAGGTAGAACATATGGGTCCAGAAACACAGAGAGAGAATAAGGAGCTGCCCCACTTGCCGTCACTCACACTGACCCATTTGTGGAATTTGTTTCCCATCCTTGTAACTCCAACATTTGTGAGTTTGGGTAGGCATCCTCAAGCTTTTTAAACAGAGAGCCAATTCACTGTCCCTCAGACGGTTGGAGGGCCGGACTATAGTTTAAAAAACAAAAAAAAACTATGAACAAATTCCTATGCACACTGAACATATCTTATTTTGAAACAAAACAGGAACAAATACAATTCACACCAACGCTTGTGGCCCACGGGCCATAGTTTGCGGACCCCTGGTTTAGAGGTTCTGGTTTGCAGAGAAAAAAAAAATGCTTCCACCAGGAGATGCAGCAAAATTCCCATTACATGTTCAGCTGTGGTTGTCCGTGGGCCTCTTTTGACTCCTTGTGCCAGCAGTAAATAAGGAAAGGCATCCCCATCCTGCTGCTCTTACACAATGGGGACAGGGTACAACACTTTCAGCATCCAATTTAGATAACAAATGGAAATGCACCAGACAGGGCTGTGACGGTCAGGCCCCTCAGATAAACGTCTGGTCACATCAGGTAAGCCACAGACACTAACAAAGTTATCACTCATGGATCTGAAACAGAAGCCGAGGAGGAAGATCAAGAGCATGAGTTGCAACCTCTGTATGAATTTAGAGGTAGCAGTGGTGGCTGTAATTCCTTCCACGTCCTTTCTCTTGAAAGTTTCCCCAAGAAAAATGAACAAACGGAATTCTCGGAAAAGCTGTTCCCAGAAGTTAATGGACAAAGCTCATGGATCCAAGTGGCACACATGTGGGTTGGGAGGGACGCTGTGGTGCTCCCCCAGTCTGTCTTTAGGGTTGAGGAACTCAATCCCCCAATTGTTGATGGTCTTTCTAAGAAATAGGGACTCCTACTGAGATTTTCTCTGAGAATTGCCTTCAACCAAAGACAGCCCCCAGCTCAGGATCACAGCTCTTCCCTGGAAGAAAGTTGGTGATGGGGTTTGTGAATGCTTCGGTCCCCTTGCCTCAAAGGTTGGACAGCTCTGGAGGGTGTTCCAGCTTCCGAGATTCCTATGCTAGGGTGAGGCCTTTCTTATGACTGCAGCACAGTTCCTTCTACCCAGCGCTATGCCTGAACACCCTCACAGGTTTCAATGCGAGGCTACCACCCAGCAGACTGCCCCATGTGGGTCTAGACCTCAGAATTTGCTTCCTGAAGATTTGATTTAAAACAAGTCCTATTCACCATCTTGTTCATTTCAGTTCCACACGTTTTTCAAAATTATATGCTTGACTTAAAACGTACATATCAATGTACCCTAGGATCTGAGGAAGCATCTGAACTCTTCTCTGTTCAGGTAAATTTGGGAAATTCCTGGCTAATTAAAATTCCACCAAATTTACAATGAAAATTCTCAGGCCTTTAAATATGCTGGTTTGAGAGAGTGAATTGCAAAAAGGAGGTCCTTGTGGCAAACAAATCCCTCCCAAAGATTTTTGACCGTGGATTTTAAATTTTTCACTTATTTATTTATTTTTGCGGCATATCTATTAACATCTCCTAGAAGCAGTTCCCTATAGGACACCGTTTTGGAAATACTAGTGTCTATAGACATTTAATTATCAGTCTTTTCTTTGGCATCTTTAAATGTTTAAATGGCTTTAGGGGATGCTCTTTGTAAGCATAAGTCCTTTATAAAAGCTGTTTAAGGAAGTTAGGGCTGATGCCTACATTTTTGTGTCAACAAATTGCTCAGTAACAGAGATATTGAAAGCCAATCCACTGAATTCTGAACAGCTTCAGAGCTGGAGATGGTATTTTGCAAAGTTAGCCCCATCTGGACTTCAGTTGTAACAGTTTATAAATGCATTTCCTTAGAGTAATTGTACTGAAACAGCTGAGGGGTCTCATTTGTGAACTTATGAGAGCTCCGCGATGCCTGGCCCACAGGTACCCTTTGGCAAAAGGGACACACAGGCCCCTTCCTGCATCGGTTGCTGTGACTCTTGCCAAGTGAACTGAGTGGCACAAGCCTGATGATGGGCTGTGGATTGACTAAACACCACCTGGGGATTGGCATGAGTCACTTCCCAGTAGAGCGCACCATGTGGATGGTGGGCGCTTGACTCAGTCAAATTCTCTTTTAGGAAATATGGATGCCAGGGCAGATCTCTCAATCTAAGGATGTAGCCCAAACAACACAAGCTCTTGTTCTGAGGGCTCTTTTCTGATTCCACATCAGATTTGTTGTGCTTCTCTGTCTTAGCAGCACACAGACCCAGAGCAGCTGGGCAGCTGGAGAGACAGCTTCCCTCATTACTCTACCAGTCCTGTGCATCTTTGTATAAATTCCTTGTATCAAGGGGATCTTTGCAGCCACATAAAACTCTGACTGATGTAGAAGTTAGTGCTTTTGTTTGTTTGTTTGTCTGTTTGTTTGTTTGGGTTTCTGTTTGTTTGTTTGTTTTGAGACAAAGTCTCACTGTCACCCTGAGTAGAGTACTATGGCCTCACAGCTCACAGCAACCTCAAACTCTTGGGTTCAAGCTATTCTTTTGCCTCAGCCTTCCAAGTAGCTGGGACTACAGCCACAACACCTGGCTAATTTTTCCCTTTTTAGTAGAGACAGGGTCTCACTTTTGCTCAAGCTGGTCTTGAAATCCTGAGCTCATGCAATCTTCCTGCCTCGGCCTCCCAGAGTGCTGGAATCACAGGCATGAGCCATCATGCCCAGCCAGCAGTAAGTATTAAGACTAGAGTTGCAAAAGGCCCTCAGTGAACATGAGAACTATTTTCACATGTCCCTGGCTGGAGGACAGGGAGACTATCCACTTCTTGGGGTGGAAGAGCAGCAGGTCCATGGTGTGTAGCAGTGAAACAATTAATTAAGCTTTCAGAGTTTGGTTTCAGGATACAGGTAAGGTGCCCACCAAGGATGAGGCTTTAAGGCAATGATAAAAGTCATTTCATAGGATAAGGAGAAGTGTCCGGGTAAGCATAAGTGTGTTGGTTTGGAGGGTTCAGGATAACTTCAGTTGGGAAAAGAATTGAGTCTGGTGCCCGACTACACTGCTCCAAGTGGGTAAGGGAAATGACCCCATTTTAAAAAGTACTATTTCCTGGTGATTCATCTTGTGGACAGCAGAATGAGATCAGAAGCTGATTAGATTCAGAACTTGAGTGGAAGCCAAATTCCTCGATACAAGTGTCTACGGTCAATGTCATGGCCCTAATTGGCATAAACAGGAATTATGAAAATTAGAGTGATATCTGGGAAGTCTTAGACAAGCCCATGGTTAGAAGATTCCCCAACACAGCTCAAGTTACTTCTGATAATTCATCTCCCCACCCCCCTCCATTTCCACTGGGTGTAACAATCCACCTCAATGTAAAGTGTCATTTGTGATTGTGAAGTTAAGTGTAGATTTATCCAGGGAACTATGTAAACTCCAGACCAGGGAAGAGAAAAATTATATTTAGAATCCATTGCTTCTGTTGAGAGAGATTACCAGATTCCAGGGGGAGTATATGGACGTGGGCATTAAGATCATATAGTTGAGGTAGGGCAATACCATATTAGGGTCGAGCCGACTTTCAAGCTCTAAGACTGACAACTAATGCTGAGACTAACACTTGCCTATCTGGATAATGATAGCAAGGATGAAGCTGTGCCCCACAGTGCCCAGTGTGCAAGAGCCAGGCTGCTGCTGTCTTAACGTAAAGTAGTACTGATCAAACTAGAGTCCCTTTCTCTAAGTGGTGATTTAGACACCTCTCAGAAACTCTTCAGGGCCTCCAAAGAGTTTTTGTTTCTGTGCTTTGTATCTATTGATATTTCCCATATTAAAAATTAAAGCTAAGAACAAATTTATATATTTATTTAATTACTTTAACACAACAATAATAAAATCCCCTTAGATGTTAATGTATATAGCATTTTATAAAGAAAACTCTGCATTTTTCCAAAACAAGAAACTTGGTGAGAATGCACTGTTTTGTGTTTTTACACATCTCTTTAACGTGTGGCTTGAATGAAAGACAACTGGACTTTCATATTTTCTCTGCATTCAATCTGTGAAATATATTTTCGGTGGAAATACATGAGGAAAATATGGCCTCCAAAGACATGTAGTGAGATAAAAATAAGGGGTATTTTAAGAGTCTTTTCAGATAATTGTGGATAGTCTGCCACAAGTGGGAGTTTCTTCAAAGTTGATTACAATATGGAATCCGAAATCATGGCAATAAACTTGTCATGTTCTGTTACATTAAAATCCATTTGTCCATCTTGTACTTTGAATGCATCTTTTACTATACATGAGTCTATAACAGCATGCATTGGTCAATAAGAAAATGTTGGTTTGCTGAGTTACACAGATCTTCCAAATAGAATATCAAAAAGGTAAATTCGTGAATATCTCTACCATCTTTAAATATTTGGAAGCTATTAATTTCAGAGATACAAGTTTTCTAATTTTTGTTTCAAAACTTGCATTTTATCATTTTCTAAAAATAGTGCCAACTATTTCTCTAGAAGCATCAGGTTAACTCAGTTCCTTTGTGAGAAAAATGTGTGCCAGACACCTCAGTCTGAACAACCATAGTGTGTCTGTCAGTCATTCCTCCAAATAAATGTGGTGCCCTATGCACTAGGCAGCTAGGTCAGCTCACAATTCCATCTCATAAGTGAATTGTCTCAGGCATTATCTTACTTCAGTGTGCAGCAGAAGTGCTTTCTATGGAGCATTCATTTTGTCACTCAGAATATCATAAAATAAATTTCTTTTTGTACTGCTTCATCATGGCCAATCAGTAAAGCTGACTTTTTTTTTTTCCTTTATGGAGAGGGCATGATGATGAAGAATATAATGCCTTTTGGAACAGCTGGGAGCTGAGTCTGGACTTCAAAAGTTTTACCCACTGCTGTGGTCTGAATGGTGGCATGCCCTCCCCCACCCCAAATTCCTGTTTGCAACCTAATACCCAATGTGGTAATATTAAGAGGTGGGACCTTTTGGGACATGGTGAAAGCACAAGGGGTCCCTACTCGTGAAAGGGGTTAGTGTTCTTATTAAAGAGGTTAGAGGGAACGGCCTTGTTCCTTCTGCCACGTGAGAATACAGCTAGAAGTCCCTGTCTGTAAGTAAGGGGCCCTTAGGAGACAGAATTTGCTAGAGTCTTAATCTTGTACATGTATGTCCCAATCTCCAGAACTGTGAGCAACAACTTTGTATTGTTTATACATTACCTAGTCTAAAATATTTTGTTTTAGAAACCCGAATGGTCTAAAACTCCCACCCTTTCTTTTGTACCCTCAGTATAAATGGCAACAGTGTGGAAAAGGCAAATAACATCTGAGTTTCATTGGGAACATACTTTTCATTGTGTAAACCCCAGTAACAGGTGTCAGAGAACCCAGGAGATCCACAGACCACACTTTGAGAACCACTCACATAAGGACACTTTGGGGTTTCCTGAGATAGCCCTGAGAATATACACATTTCATGTATTCATTTTTATGATAAACTAAAATACGTGTGTACAAACACACTCTGGGCCATCTCCCATTTCCAACAGTGTCACATACCTCAGGGCCTACATTACACTGTGTCTGGCTGTGGCGGCATCACATGTTGAGTAGTTCCAATAGGGAAGTACGTGGAAGTACAAGGAGGCCGAACTGACAAGAAGCTGGGCTGTGGCATTAGGACCGCTCGCATGGAGGACGGGGGTTATCTCATAGCTCCCGATTGATGAGCAGTAAGGGTATTTGAAACGATTCAACAAAAGCATTTTCTATTTCTGAGCCCAGAAATCTGATGGAATTAGATGCCCATTTCACATAAGAAGACTGCTGAGAGAGAGCCCTTCCTCCCAGATAGCCAGACAGCTAATGGAGTTAGTAAGAAGCACCTCGTTAAAACTGCTACTCAAGGACAGAGCTTTGGGTTAATATGAGTTATGTTTCTCCTAAACTATGAAATAGGATTTTGAATAGGACATTCTCTGTGTAACTATTCTTAAATTTAAAATACAGAAGTACAATAAGTAAAACGCTGGCACTAAGATAGAACATTCTACAGTTTCATCAGTGGCAACTTAGTTTCCATAAATTAATTGTTGCTGGTTTTGTTTTGATTGGCATTGTAGTTTTGTTGGTATTTACTCTAGAAAGCTTATTTGAATTTCTAGTTAATAAAAACTATAGCCCGGGTGTGGTGGCTCACACCTGTAATTCTAGCACTCTGGGAGGCCAAGGCGGGTGGATTGCCCTGAGCTCAGAGGTTTGAGACCAGCCTGAGCCAGAGTGAGACCCCATCTCTAAAAAAAAAATGGGGCATTGTGGCAGGCACGTGTAGTCCCAGCTACTTGGGAGGCTGAGGCAAGAGAATCACTTAAGCCCAAGAGTTGGAGGTTGCTATGAGCTATGATGCCACGGCACTCTACCAAGAGCCACAAAGTGAGATTCTGTCTAAATAAATAAATAAATAAATAAATGAAAGAAAAAAAAGAAAATTAAAAAAAAAACTTCAAACTAAGACAATTGAAAGCAAAATTCGAAAATAAAAATAATAAATAAAAACTACAGGCATAGGAAATTTATATTTTTTTACTTGTACAAGGGAGATCATAATAAAAATATACTACAACACCGGTAGTCTGTGAGAATTTTTTACAGAACTCTGGAATGGGTGCGCACATTACTCCAGTGATACAGAGAGTGAGAAGGTGGCTGACGGTATCAGAAAGGCCTGGTGGCGGGTAGCTCCCTGGCAGTCAGAATGCTCTGTGGCAGCGATCCAAGAGTTTTTCTCTTTCACTGACAGATAGAAAGGGCCCCTGCCGGATTTAAAGGTACTGCTTACAGTCCATAATGGACTTGGGAAGAGTTGGGGATGGGCAGGCGCAGGAGAAGTCAAGTGAGGTGGAATTTCAGGAGCTGGAGAGCAGCAACCACGTAGGGTGTTGCCACTGTTTACAGAGGGACAGCTCAGGTCTCGGCAGGCCCACCCTTCACATTTATCAGAGCCAGGGCGAGAGTTCAGAGCCTAAGTATCACGTGCCTACATTTAAAAGTCCTAAACCACAAGCAGCTGAACAACATACATTCTCTCCCTCTTCTTTGACAAATACATCGTCAAAATGATTCAATAGAAAAAATATGTGCAAAGTTTAAAGTTTACACTTGACCAAAAGTGACAAAGTATCAAAGAGAACTGAACGTAGTTATTGTGTATTCTGGAAGTTTTGTTGATGGGCCTGTGGTGTTTGGGTGAATAATAAATACAAATATTGACAATTCATAAATACGTATTAAAGTGATTTTTTATAAAATTTATTTTTTGCCTTTATTTAGCAAGATCACTAATTATGTAGTTATACTCCAGATTTTCATGTAATTTGTGTTCTAACAAAAGTAATGATCCCAAGGTGCATTTACAATATGATATGATATGATATCATACATGTAGCTGTTTACATTTAAATTAATTAAAATTGTATAACTTTTAAAATTCAGTTCCTCTGTTGCAGCCATCACGTTTCAGGTGTTCAAGAGTCACAGTGGCTAGTGGTTACTATATGGGACAGCACAGTCGTAAAGCATTCTATCATTGCATATACTTCTACATTCATGTACCACATAATGACATTTTAGTCAACGACAGACACATACACAGAGGTGGACCTATGAGATTATAACAAAACTGAAAAATTCCTATCACCTAGTAATGCTGTAGCCATTGTCACATTGTAGTGTAATACATTTTTTTTTTTTTTTGAGACAGAGCCTCAAGCTGTCACCCTGGATAGAGTGCCGTGGCATCACAGCTCACAGCAACCTCCAATTCCTGGGCTCAAGCAGTTCTCCTGCCTCCGTCTCCCAAGTAGCTGGGACTACAGGCGCCCGCCACAACGCCATTGTTGTTTGGCGGGCCCGGGCAGGATTCGAACCCGCCAGCTCAGGTGTACATGTCTGGCGCCTTAGCCCATTGAGCCACAGACGCCGAGCCTGTAGTGTAATAAATTATTCATGTGTTTTGATGATGCTGGTATAAACCTACTTCACTGCCAGTTGTATAATAAAAGTGTAGCACAAACAACTATGTACGGTACCTAATACTTGATATGACAATAAATGACTATGTAATTTACATGTTTATTATACTTTTAATCACTTTAGTGTAATCCTTCTATACATACATATAAAAGTTAACTGTAAAATAGGCCTGTCCTGCAAGAGATGTTCCAGGAGAAGGTACTACCATCATAGCAAATGACAGCTCCAGGCATATTATTGCCCCAAAGACCTTTCAGTGGCTCAAGATATGGAGGTGGAAAACAGTCTTAGTTTTTAACAAAAAGTTTTTAAAAGAGCCAGGAATAAGGCTGCAGGAGAGACCTATGGTAGGCACGGCCTTCATGGAGAAGGAGAGATTCACCTAGCAACCCTGTAAGGCCAAGTCCAGTAAAGGCCTGAACACAGGACTGACTAACATTGTCTGCTCACACTTCATTTTGGTAGCTAGAAATAGTGTTACATAATAAACGCATTCCACAAGTGTTTGTCAAGAACCTCTGTGTGTTCTTACTGAGCTAAGCTGTGTGGAGGATTCAAAGGTGATCTCTGCCCCCAACAAATCAGAAGTTTCAAATTCAGATGTTTTCAAGAGCCGGATAGGTAACAGGAATGAGCGAAGACGGCCTGGTGTAAGAAAACTGAGACTGGCAACTGCCACGCAGTCCCCGAGTCCAAGAGACAGCAGGAGTGACAGAGACTGGGCACCTGCACACACCACGCCTCTTTCAAAAGTGTAGCTACCACTTGCATCTAGCAGATCATTTTTAAGAAGGCCCGGTGTTGCCAAATTTTAGGATTTTCTACAACAATCCAAAAATTTAGGGTTTTATTCAAAATGCCCATATTTTAAAGATTGGTAAGTGATTTTTTTTTCTTTCTTAATTCTAAACCCTTTTAACACCGTGAGCCAAACACAATATCCCTTGGGCTGGATTCAGCTTTAGGCCTCAAGCATGTAGCTGGGTCCTAGATTTGTAATTCATACTACTTCAAAGATTTCAGAGGGCAAATATGGGCTTTTGGCACATGCAAAAAATTTAACAATTGTTTGCCTCCAAACAACTCTTTTCAAATCATAGAGCCAGGAGGAAACTTAGAGCTCATTAAGTTTAATGTTCTCATTTTACAGAAGAGGAAGTTGAAGTCCAGATGCAAAAAAAAAGGTCACTAGTGTTCTGCTCAAGGTGAGATTTTGTCAGCCCAGTGACATGTGAGGCAGTAAAGGCATTCAAATGCATCTGCTATGCTAGTGTGGCTGTGGCCCAGCCCCTGGAATACAGGATCGGCACCCGGGCTGTTTGCAGGCCCATGTCCTGGGAACCTTGCTCATACCGGAGCCCACTAGGAATGTGGTCCAGTATGCAGGAGTCTGGGTTAACTTTAAAGGAGAACATTTGGATTGATGACAAGAGGAGGCTATGAAGAGGGTGATGAAGGTTCTGAGTAGCTCCCTCTGAGAGGTTCTGAGCAAGTTAGTAAGTCGAGTGATTTGAACATAAGGGCTAGGGAGGTCACCTGCATTTCCCTCGGCCTTCAAGAGGACTTGCCCTTGCTCTCCATTCTCTGAGAGTTTCTGGGGGCAAGAAAAATCCACTTTTGCCACTGTCTGCCTTCAGTTGGACATGTTTAAGGGAAGAGCACATGTATGGTAACATGGATATTGTCAAAGTTGCATTTGTAAGTTGTGAAGTAATAAAATCACCCCTTGCAGAAAAACTGAACTGTGAAGAAAAGCATGTAGAAGGGAAAAAGTGCTATAATTGAACTATCCAGAAATCATCTCATATCATTTTGTATTTCATAAACTATGTCATTGTATAGGTAACATATGATAAGATATAATATTTATTAAACATATGTTCTGATTTTGAAAGTTGAGATTATATTTCTACTCTTTGGTAATGTTTTTCACTTTATTGTGAACATTTACTTGTTTTGATTGTTCTTCTGTGACTTTAATGACTTCAGAATATTCCATGGCATGGAATATCATAATTTATTTTGGTAGTTCCTTTGAGGGGGTCAAAAACTATGTAACTAGGAAAGTTTGTCAGACAGTTTAATGCCACAGTCTTGAATCTTTTCCTGAAAAAAGAACTGCTTTTGATTTCTGCCAAAGACTGGTAATGGTGAGGTAGAGTCTCTTAAGTGGAGAGGGGACAGATGGAGACAGATTTAGCTCATCACAGCTTCCTGGGACACTCACCAAGTAATTTGCAAAATCAGCCTTGTTACTAGCCAAGCATTGTGGCAGGCACCTGTAGTCCCAGCTACTCGAAAGGTTGAGGCAAAAGGATCACTTGAGCCCAAGGGTTTGAGGCTGCTGTGACACATAGCACTCTATACTTTTACTCCCCCACAAAAAAAAACCCAAATACCCAAAATCAGCTGATCAGCTTTTTGGGATACTTGGCCTCCAACACTCACATTAAGCCAAGAAAATACCCTAAAGTTAGGATGGCGTCTGTCCGGTACTCTGGCTGGTATTACCCCACATAGGGCATCAACCCATTTATATTGACACCAAAAATGGGAATTCCTCTTGCAAAAGTTGATGAGGATGCCACTGGCCCTGAGCCCAGAGAGTCCCATGGCTCTTGCCCTACTCCCAGCTGCACTGATAGGCTTGATTGGCAAAGCCCCAGCCCCCTGAGCTTGGCAGAACGAAGCACTGAGTGTTTCTTCCTTTGCCAAAAGTACCGGTGCCCTCCTGGCTTCTGGTCCCCCAAGTAAACAGGGCCTTCTCCAGAGGCGGCTGGTTCCTTCCCAGAAAGAGCCCACAGCAGACCCAGGACAAAAAGCTGTCCTTCAGGCAAGAAGCCCAGTAAATACACAACACCCAAGGCGGGATTCGTTGCCTTTGGTTTTCCTGCAAAAAGCCAACTCAGCTTCCGCTCTTCCCCTGCCCCGCCTTCCCTGGCTTCTGAAGCTATTTTTAAATCACCCTAGCAACTGGAGGACACAGGCTGGGCCTAGTGATGCTCAGTCACTAGGGACTGAGCAGGAGGTTGCTGGGAGAGCGTGGCTGCCCTGCCAAGAGCCACGGCCTGTTTGTTTCTCTCCTCCCCTGGCAGAAGGATGTCTGCAGAAGGCATAAAGACCCAAGTTCTCTGCCCCACCTCTGCCTTTGTTCCTAACTTGGCCACTGTCAGTTCTGAGAAAACTTTCAGACTTTGAGTCCCAGGAAAACCTGTGAAAGGTGCTTGGAAACATCCTTTGCCGCTGGGCAGCGGACAGGCAGGGTGGTGGGGGGAGCGGCCCACCCCATGCTCTATGTGGTCTGTAGAGCAATTTAATAATGAACTCGACTTAAAGCTGGTCTGCTCTTCACTATCATCACATCCTTGGTCAGTGCTAAGTGCTCCTTGTGAACCTGCTAATCTGGTGGCTCCCCCTCTGGGGAAAGCGTCAGCCTCTATCCAGTCTTTTGGGCTGGTGTTTGGCTATGAGAAACAGACCACCTGGCTGCAAAGACTGACGGCCATAACCACGCACCTGAAGTGTCGAGCGTCTGAGGAGTCTTTCCTCCCAGGGTAAATGAGTTACAGGGAGCGAGGCCCCCAGAAGACCTTCCTCCATCCTCAAGGTGGTGCCAAAAAGCCCCATTCTCCTGGGTCTCTGAGAAAGGGGTTACCACTTGAGCCAAAGGCAGTTGTCCATCTGAGGGGGTTCGACTGACCACAGGATAGCGAAGAGAGGTAAGGCGGAGGGGCAGAAGTCTCAGTATATTTCCGTGTACTTGAAGTTTGGCCTGGGGCCTATTTCTGCATTTTTCAGTTCTGAGACCAAACATGCAAATGCAATAAATATATGTTAAATGAATTAAATCTTATTGCATGGCCAAATTTCATGCCGTGCCCCAAAGGGATTTTTGCAAGTACAGTGAGCTGTGACGATATACAGGCATGTGCTGAATTGGAGCCTTTGGTGATATTTACTCTTTAAAGGAATTATGTGTTGTTTCTGCATTTTTATACTACCCCATCTGGACCTATTCCCTTATACTCCCTTATATGTCCCTCAGTTGAGCTAAATTCTCTCTTACTTTGGTAAGAGCACCATTCACATCAGTGCGTAAGACACAAGAGTTCGGGACCTTGGCAGTCTGAAAATACACTCGTGGTTTGGATTAATCTTGTCTTTCTATTTTTAATCCCCTTGCATATTTACATAGGACTTTCCCCCTCGGAGGTTCCTCTTGCATCTCAGCCCTGAACTGCCCTTCCTCCCTGTGTCTCCTAGAGCAGTAAATGGGTATTGCTGTGCCAGGCAGGACCAAGGGGAATCCTTTTTTGAACATGAACCCAAGATCCTCCAGAACTGAAAGCCCCTTGCTCCCCACCCTGAGCTAGTCTCTTCTTTCTTCTCTACCTATCTCCTTTGTCATCTTGTACTAAGTTACTTTTATAACTTTCTGATGTAGTCACTGATGTCACTGAAGGCTATTGCCTTGGGAACAGATAGGATAATCGAAATATGATAGAACCTACATAGCTGACCACTCCCCACGTTGACATGATTTTCATAGACTAGACATGCACCACATGCGCATATTGGTACTGTACGCCTGGTTCCTTATGCTGACCACTCTGTACATTGACCGGTTTGTTATAGTCCTTGGGTGGTCAGCTGACAGAGGTTATACTGTCACAATCAGTGTAGTACAGGCACCGATCAGTCAGAATGGACACTGCAGTGCTGCGGCAAGGTCCGTCAGAGCCAGGAATTCACCCTGTAGTTGGTGTGTGGGCAGAAGTCTGGGGGTCCCAGTGCAGGAGCTGAGGCAAATGGTGTAGCTGGTGGCACTGTAGTAGTTCAGGCAGCAGTTCTTTTCCAAGGGATTTTGAAATATAGTAGAACCTCCATAAGTTGACCCCCCACAAGACTGTAATAGACTGGTCAACCTGCAGAGGTTGTCAACATAAGGAACTAGACCTACTGTACTGATATGTACATGTGGTGCATGTCCAGTCTACGAAAATTAGGCCAACTTAAGAAGGTGGTCAATGCAGAAAGGTGGTCAGTTATGGGAGTTCTACTGTATTTCAACATTTTTAACAACTAGGGTAGACTTTCCCATGTGTGTTGGCTGTATATGTTGCGCTCCCAAAGAATAAAGCTTGAAATTCTTATTAGATATCCCTTGAATGAGAGAACAAAGATAATTTGCTCAATTCATTGCTCAGTTTTATGAAGGCTCTGAGCAAGTTGGGAGCCTTGCATAAGATTTTCCTTGAAAGAGATTCAGACCAGCTGTTCTCTTCTCTCTGTAGTTGGCCCCAGAAGTTATGCCAACCCTTATTATGTCTCTTTTAGTTTAACTCATGTTATACCTGGTTCTATCATGTCCTCCTGTCTTTTTCTTCTCTTGTATAGGAGCACAAGAAGCACAACTAAAGATTAGAATTAGTAATATGCAGTCAGAGCAGGCCTGGGCATATGTGCACCATCCCCTTAGCATTGGTCAAGCATAAAGACACACTTTAGAAGCACACATTGCTTTCAGAAAGTTCATGTTTTACAGGAAGAAACTCCATAGAGACAGCTCTCAGGACAGCTGTGTGTTCAGACATAGCAGTACAGAAAACCAGCCAAGCGGAGCCACAGAGGTGTGATGTAGACTGGGCCCCATCTCGTTGTATGTGTGCATCACGGTCACCACTGACCATGCTCTGCCCACCCTCCCCTTTCTTCCACCATCTGGGACCATTAGGGCCTTCTGAAAAGGATTCCAAAAAGAACTCATTTTAACACTCATTCTATGAATCTAATTATACTCATCACAATGACCCCACAGAGCATAAATATGCATTGGGTTACTTTTTGTTGTACGTTTCATGTGATTATACTACCGAACTATTTGCATCCAGTGTCTTCTATTGTTCGTGTAGCCACATCATTCCAATTTGACTTTTATTGTTAGTTGCCTGAAGCATAATATTGTTTTAAATTCTGAGTGAGATTGTAATGATTCACTCGGGTGCTTGTTATAATTATCTAAATATTTCAGTGGGGTCAAGAGAGTGGTTAGCACTGGAATGCCCAGCTGATGAACAGGCATTTAAGGTTTTCTTTCTCTGGATAGCCAGCCAGAAGCACTGCTGGAAGCGGAGGGCACCACCCTGGGAGCTGCTTGTTCATTTTGTTAGGAGGTTGGCATGGGAAAAGTAAATCTGCGGAAAGCTGTTTCCTCCAAATGTAAATTCTAGACTTGACAAACTATAGCTGCTCCAACAGTACGAGAGTCCTCAGAACTCAGCAAAAAAGTTAACCACTATTTTATGATCTGTTGAATGTGAAAGGAAATTTGTTTGGCTCTTGGTTTCCTGAGACCAAGATGGCAAATAGCCCTTCCATGATATCATCCTAAAATCATTTGATTCCTTTCAGTCAATGGATGACTAAACCCAAAAGTTTATTAGTGAATTCTTGTATGAAATTGTTCAAATTTTCAATCTTGATCTCTTCCTGGGGTAATGACATTCATAGTCATGGGGTCTCTTGTGCATTTATTTTTAAGTTTCACTGGTTATTCCTCTACTTCCAGCATTTTACCAACATGACTTCATTCTCTTCAGGAGGCTAATACTTTCATAGCCCACCATATTCCATGTCAAGCCTTTTTGTTCTAGATTACTACATTTTTTAAAAACCTGGCATCATGTGAGAGTATTTCCACCTCCATATAAATCTTTGAACTCCACTGTGTCTTCCTTAACGTTTAGCAACCAGGATTTGGCTCACAGTTTCCTAGTCTAGAGGCCCTGTGGTTTTTATAATGAGAGAATTCTGATTCATATTCCACTCAGCAGTAGCTCATATGCCATTAGGGGTAACTAATGTTGCCCTGGTTGTTTTACTCATTTTGGCTGCAAACTCTAGTCTAGAAGCTACTTTCTTTTGTGATTACGATGACTCCCAAGTCACTGCCCTTTGTCTTAACTCGTCCTCTAGTTGTCTGTTACCTTATAAATATCATCTGGCTTACCTAAAACACTTGGTTTTGTAAGATTACACAAGCATTGTTCCCATTGGATTGACATTCGCAAAGCGGAAATGTTTAATATCAATTTTCTTCTTTTTCACATGAACATAAAAATGTTAATAAGACCAATGCCTTCATTGAATCTCTGCTTTTTCCAATTCTTCATCCAGAAAAATGTCCTTTTTTTTCTGACTCTTAATTTCTGTTTTTTTAGAAACATCCTTGGAAATAAAGGGAAGGGAAACTGAGTTATCATTGATGGAGGAGAAATAGTAATAAGCTTTTCACAGATCTTGATATAGAGTTTTGAAAATACCAATAATGGCCACTAATTTATGTTCTCATGAATACTCTTTATCTCTCAAAAAAAAATGGTGTGTAAGTCTTAATTTTAACTTATGTGAAATGTCCCTCTCTTTCTTACCACCCATAAATTATGTTTGCATAAGCATTCAATAATTTCATCTTCAATCAAGCATCTATCAACTCACCTAATGGGACTGTAACTGTAGCTATCTACATTTCAATGCTGGAGCACCAAACTTTCAAATTTTTTTTCCTTTTTTTTTTTTCCCCTGACAGGAACACATAGAGTGTGTTTTATAAACATTTCTTCCTATTCTGTGCTTGTCTTTTCATTCTCTTAACAGTACCTTTTCCCTATTCCTTCTTCCAGAAGTCTTACGTTTAAGATGTTATGGTTGTGGAAATTGAGGCCCAGAGTGCTGAAGTGACTTGATTAAAGCCACCCAATGTGACATCTCCAAGATCCAGTCTCTCACTACCTCATTAGCATTTCAATGTGACCATTTCAGTTTTCAGGTGTTTGTCATTCAAACATTCTAACTGGGCATTTCTGCCGTATCCCTCACTGTCCAGGCGTCCAAAGGAATGGATCAGTATTACTCAATCACTCCCATTGTTAGCCTATCATACACCTTCTTCCTGAATAGTCTAATAAGCTGTTGACATGAATCATGAAATGATTCAGATTTTATGCTTGTTTCTCTCTGTGTCATATTATTAGTTATATACTATTGGCATATATTTCTTTTTTTTTTTTTTTAGTTTAATATAATCCCATTTGTCTATTTTTGCTGTTGTTGCCTGTGCTTTGGGGGTCATATCCAAGAAATCCCTGTTCAGACCAATATCATGGCATATATTTCCCCTACAGTAGATGGTAAACACCATTAGACAGCAGTTATTTCTGATCAGTATTTTAGAATATAGCAAGTACTTGAGAAATGCTTAAATAACTGAATGATTGAAAGGTGAACAAGTTGCAATTAACTATATATATAATTAACTTTCCAATAAACCTATGAACAATTCATTCAAAGTGGTATGGCAATTGGACCTCCAAATATAAAAGAGATGCCTGTATATAATGCCTAGCATTATATATAAAAATAAGAGTAAAATGAATCATAGATCTGAATGTAAACCTGAAACATAAGACTTCTGGAAGAAGGAATAGGAAAAAGGTACTGTTAAGAGAATGAAAAGACAAGTACAGAATAGGATGAAATACTTGTAAAACACACACTTGCTAAAGTCTTTAATTCTGTAATATATAAAGAATTCTCCAAACAATAATAATAAAGCAAACAATCTAAATTTTAAAACTGATAGAAGATTTTAGTAGCAAAGAGGATATGTGACTGGGAATTCAGTACATGAAAACATGTCAACATTGTTAGTTATGAGGAAAATGGAAATGAACTGCATTTGAATAACACGAGCCTAGTGTATAAATCCATTTGAATAACTAGAAACAACAAATGCTGGCAAAGATGTTGAACAAGTAAAACTCTCACACTTTCCTGGTAGGAATGTATAATGATACAGCCACTTTTGAAAATAGTTTGGCAGGTTTTTATGAAGTTAAACATACGCTTACCATGTGACCCAGCAATCCCACTCCTAGGTATCAAAAAAAAAAGATTAAAATGTATGTTTATACAATAACCTGTTTATAGTAACTTTAATCATAATTGCCAAAAACTGTCAACAATGTTCTCAAAATGTTTTTCAACCAGTAAATGTATAAACAAACGGTTGTACAATAACACAATACAATACTAATCAGCAATTTAAAAAAATTAACACACACAACAAAGTGAATGATTTCAAGTGATTTATGGTAAGTGAAAGCATCCGGATATATGTCATTGAGGAAAAGGCAAAACATTACAGGAAAAAAATGATCAATATTTGACAAAGGCTGAGAATGGAGGGTGGGGTTGACTACAAAGAGACACAAAGGTATTTTGGGGGTGATTTTCGTGGCAATTATTCAACTGTGTACATTTCTCAAAATTCATAGAACAATATACTAAAAAGGTAAATTTTATTGTACATAAATTATATTCAATTATTATGACTTCACAAATAATATTTTTGGTTTTTCCTTTGTTTTCAGGTTCCTAAATTTTGAGAAGGTCATAAAGGTGTTCTAAAATCGGAACACCAGGACTGGGTAGATGCCCCTTCACTCCCCAGCCAACACTGCGTTCCAGGCTTATGGTTATCAGACACCTGTTAAATAATTAACACCCAGAAAACTTTCATGGCATGTATAAATTTGAGGTATAAAAACCCTAAAACAATTGCATATCAAACATCAAGCTTACCTTACAAAACACAAACCTATTAAAACTACTGATACTGATTGTGAACAAAATGTATAGCAAAAATATTGATATTCCACATTTGTCCAGGAAGCTTTTTTAATATACAGGGTATCCAAAAAGTTGCCCATAAATTTGCCAGATAAAATGAGAAATTGCAGATAAATGTATCTTTATTTATAAAATATTCACAACAAATTTTTTCTTAGATTAATCAATTCTTTTTATTTATTTATTTTTTTTTATTGTTGGGGATTCATTGAGGGTACAAGAAACGAGGTTATGCTGATTGCATTTGTTAGGTAAAGTCCCTCTTACAATCGGGTTTTGCCCCCAAAAGGTGTAGCACACACCAAGACTCCACCCCCTCACTCCTTCCCTCTCTCTGCTCTTCATTTCCCCACCCCTCCCTCACTCTTTCTCTCTCTGCTCTCCCCTTCCCTCACCCCCACTGTGTCATTAATTGTCATTAATTGTCCTCATATCAAAATAGAGTACATGGGATTCATGCTTCTCCATTCTTGTAATGCTTTACTAAGAATAATGTGTTCCACTTCCATCCAGGTTACTACAAAGGCTGAAAAGTCTCCATTTTTTTTAATGGCTGAATAGTATTCCATAGTGTACATATACCGCAGTTTGTTAATCCATTCCTGGGCATTTAGGGTGTTTCTACATTTTGGCGATTGTAAATTGAGCTGCAATAAACAGCCTAGTGCAAGTGTCCTTATGATAAAAGGACTTTTTTTCCTTCTGGGTAGATGCCCAGTAATGGGATTACAGGATGAAATGGGAGGTCTAGCTTGAGTTCTTTGAGAGTTCTCCATACTTCCTTCCAAAAAGGTTGTATCAGTTTGCAGTCCCACCAGCAGTGTAAAAGTGTTCCCTTCTCTCCACATCCACGCCAGCATCTGCAGTTTTGAGATTTT
>CAUYRH010039570.1:0-51571 GCA_963574655.1 Perodicticus potto
ATTGCTAGATTATGTGGTAATTCTATTTTTCTCTTTTTTGAGAAACACCCATACTGTTTTCAATAGGGGCTGCATCCTTTTGCATTCTTACCAGCAAGACACAAAGGTTCAATTTCATCATATCCTTGTGAACACTTGTAATTTTCTGTTGTGTTTTTCAAAATAGTTGTCTGATATTTATTGTTGAAGAACTATTACAATGTCAAGAACTGTTGGCCATCTATGATAGTTTAAAATAGTTTTGCTTTAGAAATATTTGTATCTTCCATGTTTATAGCCCCTCAACTACACAGGTTACAAACAAATTGGAGACAACCAATTTACCTTACATTTGAACTATGGCTACAGCCTACTACCTACTTAGTTGATTTTTTTTTTTTTTTGAGACAGGGTCACACTTTGTCACCCTTTGGTAGAGTTCTGTGGCGTCACAGCTCACAGCAACCTCAAACACTTGGGCTCAAGCGATTCTCTCGCTTCAGCCTCCCAAGTAGCTGGGACTACAGGCGCCCGCCACAATGCCCAGCTATTTTTAGAGACGAGGTCTCGCTCTGGTTCAGGCTGGTCTCGAATGTGTGAGCCCAGGCAATCCACCCACCTTGGCCTCCCAAGTGCTAGGATTACAGGCGTGAGCCACAGCGCCCGGCTTTGGTTTTTGTTAAGTGAATTGAGTCAGCGATCATGAGCACAGTTCATTTTGCTTATGGAGATAATGAATAGATTAGAGTGGGATTGGAAAAGATGTAGGGCAAATGTATTAGCCATCTCTTTTGTTAACCCTTTAAAAACCCATTTCAAAAACAAAAATATTTGTCTGGATATTTCAAAGTAAACATTTAGTAGACTAAAAAGATAATTTGTGTGAATATGTTAGTCTGTTTTCCCCTACTGAGGCATTGGCCATGTGATGCTGCCTGTGTGGTGTTCCAGGGGCCGTCTTCAAGCGTGCAGGGTGTATGCACTGTCTGCTTGCTAGGCTATTAACATAGTAACATGAACGTTTTTATTCTAGTAATGTCTTTTTGGTTTGGGACAGTGGCTTCCTGTCTTTTAGAACTTGATGTTGTTTGTTTTTTTGGTATGTGCCTTCTAGACACCTGCGTTTGAAATCTTTCAGGTGTTTGGCAGTAGTTTTCTCTAATACTTGGATCACTTCAAGCCAAGAATAACAGAGTTGAGGTCAAGATTGTGAACTATACGGTTAGTCCTTCTGAGGAAGTATTTATTTTGACTCATTTTTGTTTGCCTCTCCTTGGGTCATGGTCCTTATGCTGCTCCCTTTGGCTGTGATTATCCAAAACTGAGTTTACTATTGAGCCTAAGAATGTTTTCCAGGCTTCTTAAATCATGACCCCTACTAAGAAAGACATTTTAAATCTTGACCAGCCAGTTACACACACACACACACCCTCCCAAAGTATATGTTGCAAGTTGCAAATGTGTACAGTTATTGTCAAGGATATATGTTTCCATTTAATGTACACAAAAATGCTGGTCATTGAATGTCTTCTATGGTATTATTTCATCATGCAGTTTGACAAACACTGAGCACTAGCATCACAGAATTTTGTTGTGACTGATCACCTGTTGCTGTGTGATTGATTCTGTTAGCATTTTATTTATTTTTATTTATTTATTTTTGAGAGTCTTACTGTGTTGCTCTCAGTAGAGTGCAGTGGCATCACAGCTCACAGCAACCTCAAACTCTTGGGCCTAAGCGATTCTCTTTTCTCAGCCTCCCAAGTAACTGGGACGACAGGTGCTGCCACAATACCTGGCTATTTTTTTTGTTGTTGTAGTTGTCATTGCTGTTTAGCAGGCCCAGGCCGGGTTTGAACCCACCAGACCCGGTGTATGTGGCCGGCGCCCTAATCACTGAGCTACAGGCCCCGAGCCGTGTTAGCATTTTAAAGCAATTTAATTGCAAAAGTCATTCTAGGGGCGGCGCCTGTGCCTCAGCGAGTAGGGCGCCGGCCCCATATACCGAAGGTGGCGGGTTCAAACCCGGCCTCTGCTGAACTGCAAAACAAAAAAAAAAAAAGTCAGGCGTTGTGGCGGGCGCCCGTAGTCCCAGCTCCTCGGGAGGCTGAGGCAACAGAATCGCCTGAGCCCAGGAGTTGGAGGTTGCTGTGAGCTGTGTGATGCCACGGCACTCTACCGAGGGCGATAAAGTGAGACTCTGTCTCTACCAAAAAAAAAAAAAAAAAGAAAGAAAGAAAAAGAAATCATTCTAGCTCTGGTTGTCTGTTTGGTTTTACCTTTACAGGCATCTCCTCCATGGGAAGTGGGGCTTGCAGAGCAGATTGACTTTCTATAGAATCAGATTTTTACTTGGAGCGTAGGGGATGGTCACAGAGTAAGACTCAGCAATACGGGGGTCACATATCCACCTCTCCTACCCCTTGAAAGTATAAGTTCACGCTCACTGGGCTGCACTCACTCAGAACAGCACAGTGTGCTGACTCCCCTCAGGGAGCCTCCCGGGGCAGGGCTGGCCTTGTCCTCAGAGCCCTTAGTGCCATGCCCTGTGGTGCAGTCAGCCGCCCGGCCGTCGGGTGGAGGCTCCTCTTCCCCTCGCTCTGAAGACAGAACAGGGGAAACAGAAGGAGACGTCCGTACTGTGCGGAATGACAGGAGGGTAACTTGCTTGGAGGAGAGAGACTCTATGGAAAAGCGTATGTTTGACGCAAATTGTGGAGAAATAATCTTTGAGTAAAGGAAAAGTAAAATTAGAAATTTTAAAGAGTTATATTTATGAATAGAGGAGAGCGATTAGTAATTTATCTTATTGCTCAGAGGTAAGTAGATACTTTTAAAAAGGTTAAATGACTTATCCCCTGCGGTTAGTTCAGCGTCTTCTTGTAATCTAAATTTTTTCATCAAATCCTTTTAAATCCAAATGGGGCCCAGCTTCATCTGAATTATCACAAAACCTTGAATGAAATAAGTCTTAGGTTAATAAGACCAGTCGTATTTCCACAGCAGGGTGTTGGTGGCCTTACTACTCAGTCATCTTCCAAGCCCAGCCCTGTTGAGTTTCCTCTCACCCTGCAGTGATCATGTAGGACTTGGTTGCTTTTGGGTCACGGACTATAACGGC
Organism: Perodicticus potto; assembly: GCA_963574655.1. Lineage (NCBI taxonomy): Eukaryota > Metazoa > Chordata > Mammalia > Primates > Lorisidae > Perodicticus > Perodicticus potto. Next base: position 3,101 of record CAUYRH010039570.1, read on the forward strand.
AGGCCTCCCACGTGCTCACCAGTGCCCGGGATGTTAGGGACATAAGCTAGGCTTGTGTCTTAGATCAGGGTACCAGCCCAGTACTGCATCCGAATGTTTTTCACAGCCTGATTTACAATTGCAAAGATATGGAACCAGCCCAAGTGCCCATCAGTTGATGAATGGCACTGCCTAACTCTTATTATCCAACTTCTGAGTTCCAAGTTTTCAGATACTCTCTTCTGTATTGGGAGAAAAGAGCTCATTTGATAAACCTGAAAATTAGTACGTAGTACCTAGCGTGTTGTAGTCGGGTTTGTAACCTGGATGTTAACAAATAATTTAGAGCTCATGGATCCAGCTCAAGGTTTAAAGCTGACTGCCTAGGACACGGATTCGAAAGATCAGAATTTGAATCTCATTTCTTTTCATTCAAGCTGTGTAGCATTGAGGAAGCCACTTAACTTCACTAAACCTCAGAAGTGCCAGGGAGGAATTTTTGATTCATATTGAATAAGCCTGGTGTTGTGGACATCAGAAACTCTTTGAAGATTCTAGCTTCATTGTATTACGGAAGGCCCGAGAAATTTAAGTGAGTTTCCTAGAATAGTTTACACCTTCATTTACTTTATCACTTAATCTGCGATAGGGTATCCAATCAGGATGAAAAGTATGGTTTTGGATTACTCAATGGAAGACTGAAATTAGTCTCCTGCTGTTTACTGTATCTGTAGTCTTCGACAAGCTACTTAACTTCTTGCAGATTGACTCTTCCGGCCAAATAGAAGTAAGAATTTTTTTTTAACTCATAGAGGTTTGGTAAGGATCGAATGAGATAAATTTATACAAAGTTCTTAGCACAATGACACCCCCAAAATGCTTGGCATTATTATTATTTCTTAATTAAAGGACATTGATGCTTTAAAATAAAATGGAGAGACTGCTGTAGAATGTATGCTTTATTACTTTATCTGAATGCCAGGCTGAAATTCTGTTTGTCAGAGAACTTGTTTATTGATGGCAACAATTGTTTTTCTTTTCTTTCTTTCTTTCTTTTTTTTTTTTTTGAGACAGAATCTTACTTTGTCCCCCTGGGTAGAGTACTGTGGCATCACAACTCACACCAACCTCAAACTCTTGGACTCAAACAATTCTCTTGCTTCGGCTTCCCAAATAGCTGGGACTACAGGTGCCCACCACAACACTTGGCTATTTTTTAGAGACGGGGTCTCACTCTTGCGCAGACTGGTTTTGAACTAGTGAGCTCAGGCAATCCACCCACATCAGCCTCCTAGAGTGCTTTGGATTACAGGTGTGAGCCACCGTATACAGCCTGGCTCAACAATTTTTTGGTAAATAAGTAATTATTCCTTATTGAATAAATGGCTGTATTTGTATAATAGAACATACATATCTCATGGCTCCGCCTTGTAAATAATTCCATGCCTCTTGCAATGTCTCTTATCTGGAAAAGAGAAGGCTCGTTCTTCATTGTATGTGTTGAGCACAGACATTGGACAGTCTCTAGTTTATTTCTTTTTGGCGTGGCCCTGTGTTCTGAGCATGGGTGTGTCTGATCACTGGGCATAACAGCCACACTGTAGCTCTGAGGTACTGGGAAACCATCCAGTTTCCTCCTCCTGACCTTGACTCAAGCTTCCCTGAAATCTTCTGTCAGCCATTGTCTTTCTGTCAGCCACCCTCCTTACATAAGCCAAATGGGTTGTATCCAAAGATGGTGTCGCAGAGGTGTTGTGTGTCTAACAGGAAAGAATCTAGGGAGGATAAGTATGTGTCACTGAAGCAAGTAAATAATTAAGTGGAAAACCATGGGAGCTAACACTGAATGTTACCACTAAATTTAACAGTTGCATCTATTGCAGACAGCTGAGGGAAACTGCCTTAGAAAATATGTTAAACGTTGTTAACCAAAAACATGTTGTTAAAAACTCTTTGTGCTGGGCACGGTGGCTCATGCCTGTATCCTAGCACTCTGAGAGGCCAAGGCCGATGGATTGCCAGAGCGCAGGAGTTTGAGACCAGCCTGAACAAGAGCAAGACCCCTGTCTCTAAAAATAGCCAGGCGTTGTGGTGGGCACCTGTAGTCTCAGCTTCTTGGGAGGCTGAGGCAAGTGGATTGTTTGAGCCCAAGAGTTTGAGGTTGCTGTGAGCTCTGAGGCCGTGGCACCCTACCAATGGTGACAAAGTTAGACTGTCTCAAAAAACAAAAGCAAAACTCCTTTTAACCCATTTTCCTCTTTCTAATTGGATATTTTAATATTCAAAGTACTCTGAAAAGGGGTTATGTTCTGCATACCTCCAATGCCTTTTTCTGGGATTATTTCAAAAACAGATGATGTTTACCCTTTAATTTCAATAATGCATGCATTTTTTTTTGTTGGTTACTACAGAGCTCTCTGAAATCATTTGCCTTTACTATTGTTGAACTTCCTCCACCTTAAATTAGCTTGTTGATTTTCTTTCATACTCTCTTGTTGTTTCTTTGGCCGGATTTTCTTTTTCTCCTTGGATTATAGAAGACCTTGGAAGAAAATTAAAAGAATTAGGAGTAGAGTTGCCAAATTTAGCCAATAGAAATAGAGGATACCCTGTAAAATGTGAATTTTGTATGAACAACTTTTTGGGGTGTATACATACGTACTAAGTAATATTTGGGACATATTTATACTAAAAAAATTATTTGCTATTTTACTGAAATTGAGATCTAACTCAGCATCCTGTATTTTATCTGGCAACCCTCACTGGGATGGGGGTATGGAGAGTACTCAGAAACTCAGGCGGGTGCTTGTGACTGCTGGAGGTTGCTGCAACAAGTGGGGGTTGCGCCTTGCGTCTATCCCTGTGCCACCTCCCTATAGCCACTCAGAATAGGATGATGTGATGGCTCGAGGCAGTGGGATAGTTTAATTCTGAAGAAACACGTTGGGCAAGTGTCCTGGAAAAGTTTGCGTAATGATAGTGGCATTTTAATTTTCAGTTGTCTGCCTCTCCCCTCCTCATACTGAATCAGCGTGAAATTGTGAGCGAAGCAGGCAGACCATAAGTCTTGTTGGTCTTGTTCTGCCTTCAGCCTTTGACTTCCTACAAGTTTACCCTTTTGCCTCTTTTTTTTATTATCCCAGGAATGAGATACATTAGAAAAATTTGACAGGAATTAATGCAGTGCTTTGAAGTAAGTGAGCTCAAAGCATAAGTAATTTTTTGGCATTTTATCATAACAACATTATCCACAGGGTTTTCAACCCTTATTATAAGGAACCAGACAAGGTACTGACCATTATCCAATTAGCAACATACAAGCTCTTCCATCCCTAATGCTTTGGTGAGAGAAATGGGTGCATCAGGGAATGTTACAAGTCATATTTGATATGGGCTGAGGTATAATGAGCAAAACCTCAGATGGATGAGAAAATTCCATCTAATTGATGCCTGGCTAAGTGACAGGCAATTAGGTCATGGTGCTATTTCCTGGACAGAATTGATCTATTAGTACCTGGGTTTGGAGAGGCAAGCCAGTAGGCATCTGCTTTCTTAGACTGCAGCACTAGTGAGAATTAATTGAAATAATCTTCACCTAGACTTTCCAAATTAACTATTCTGAGTTTCAACATGTTTTCTCTCAGGAAGGTTGGATTGACATTAAATCACACACGTCTGGAATTATCTCTGAATCCTTTACAAACAGACCGAGACTTGGAAGGGCACACCTTAGGTTACAGAGTGTTTCCTGGGCTGGGCTCCACAGCTTCCTGACTCGTGAACAATAATGTGTTCTTTCCATGCTATTTTGCATATTTATTTTCCAGAAGCCTTGTGCCTTTTATCCATTCATATTTACTTTGAAAACATGCTTCTGTCCTGCAGGAACAGAGGAGCAAAAACCGTGGAGCATTTTCTGTTTGAAGACCTCCACGGAGTACTGTCTATGTGCTAAGAATGAGGAACTTCTCCTCTTCCTCCCCCTTCCTTTGCCTCCTTTTTCTTCTTCTTTTTAAAAATAATCATAAGCATGTGTTTTCTGATCATACGCCTGTAAATATTTTTGTTGGGCCTTCATGGCTGTGATTTCTAAACATCCTGATAAAGGGGGAAGTTGGGTATTTCTTCATGAGATAAATTTCTTAAGGAGAAATTCGAAGTTTTGACCTTTGGGTTTTCATTTCTCTTTCACTTTCCTTGCTGTGTAAAAATGTTACATTGTTGGTTATGAAGCAAAAACAACCCCACAGTTTGTGACCTTGACTGAGATATGTGATTGGAATTCACATTCTAGGTTAGTAGTGACAGTTGACTCATGAAACAGAAGGACTCTTAGATGGTGCAGCTTGGTATTTTTTTCTCATTAGAGGAAATGGGGACTCAGACGTGAAGTGACTTCTGCAACTTAACACAGTGAGTTTAGTGGTGAGGCTGGGAGTCAGGACCCGTTTCCCTGACTCCAGCGTGGAGCCTTCCCCCAGATGCTGAGAAGAGTTCAATGTGATTTAACTTTTCAGGTAATTGATGTATGAAAGGCTCAGATTCTAACTTTAACAATCAAGTAAGTTGTCCTAAAGCACTTTAGGACTTAAAACACAATTTAACCTTTTCTCTGTCTCATCATTATCAAAAAGTCAAGAAACAAGTCTCCTAAGAGAACATGGCTCTGTGGCCACCTTGGTTTTATGCTAATAAGACCCAATTTGGACTTCTGACCTCTAGAACCATCAGATAAGTTCCTGTTGGCTCTGTAATTTTTTTTTTGAGAAAGGGTCTCACTTTGTCACCCGTGGTAGAGTACTGTGCTGTCGTAGCTCACAGCAATTTCCAACTCGTGAGCTCAAGCGATTCTCTTGCCTCTGCCTCCTGAGTAGCTGGGACTACAGGCACCCACCACAATGCCTGGCTATTTTTTAGAGATGGGATCCGGCTCTGGCTCAGGCTGATCTTGAACTGAAGAGTTTAGGCAATCCACCTGCCTTTGCCTCCCAGAGTGGTAAGATTACAGGCATGAGCTGGCTCTATAATTAATGGATAGCAAATAGACAAATACAGAATCTAAGCCACTACGTTTGTTGTCATTTGTTATAGCGGCAGTGGGAACTAATAGTTAATAGTTAATAGTTTACATCAAAACTTTATCCCTTTTGGGCTGTGAGTACCCCAGACATTTGGACCTGAAAGCAGAGGAAAAAAATTCAAACATGGTGTCAGGCTAAAGATATTTCAATTTCTATATATTTCCAAGTGATCAAAAGAATACTCCTCCCCATGCACTCTGCAGCAACACAGACACACACACACACACACACACACTCACACACACACACTCACACACACACTCTTACCCCCCAGTACTTAAGAGGAAATAATTGAAAGAGAGAATCATATTTCCGTCAGTGTAACCAACTGAACCTATTGAGTTTCTCTGGTGTGCTGCCCCAAATCCCAAAAAGTACTAAAGGAAGACACAGCCATTTCCTTGCAGTTGAGATGGGAGCTGTTCATTGATGTTGCTAGCATCAGACGTTTTCTATCAGAAACAACGAATCCCTACCCCATTTCCATTTTAAATTTCTCTATTTCCATGCATTATTTCAAATTACATTTGACATGTTAAATGCTTTTATTGGTATCATTTAAAGCATCATGTAAAATCCCAGGCCCTCAGACATCTGAGGAACATAATTGTCATTTATTGTGTACTAACCAAGTTGCAGACCAGTGAGGGGTGGGGCAGGGAAGGGTGGAGAAGCAGAGGGGAGCAGCCCCTTCCTGATGGACAGCTTCACTCCAGGAGGAGGGTGTGCGGCACACAGTGGGCCTGTTCCTCTCTGGTACAGTTTATGGGGTGAAGCGGAACTGAGGGCAGGGAAGGATGTGAGAAGCAGGGCGGTCCGGCTTTCCTCCCCAGGAGGTAGCTGCAGATTAAAGGCGATGAGTCACCCTTTGATCAAAGCAGGAGGTTGGGAGTTGAGGTGGATGCATTGTAACCCTGTGACCCCGTGAGGTGATCCAGGAAGTCAGGGATTTGTGAAGGGGGGGTTCATAGGTCACAGATGCCTTTCCAAAGTTGCCAGAATTTGGGGTCCTGTGGACATTTACTTGGCTTAGTCCAAGTGTAGGTTTGATTTCCTATCTCCTGCACTCCTGTTCATCACAGGGCAGAAGAGAAGTGCAGACATGTTCCCGTGTCTGTTCCAGATGTGGTGCAGACAGAGGAGAAAGATGGTACTCTCATCATTAGACCTGATTTGCTTTGGAATTGAATAGTGACTTTCGCTTGGTCTGATCATAGTTTCCACTGACAGTGCCCTGTGTCATTTGGGGTAATGTTAACTTGTATTTCCACTTAGTGTCAGGAAAAGACCATAAGACAGAATTGGAGTAATTTCTGGAAAAAAGAAGTAAATGCTCAGTAGCGTGCGTAATCTTTTTATAATAAGTATTCGTGAACATGCTTTTATTATCTAGCCTTTGGGAAAGGTAACTGGGTTATCCTGAGACTTTATCTCACCTGCTCCTCTTCCATCCTCACCCTTTCTCCTTTTCTTCCTGTAGTTACGAAGGTGAAAGTGAGTTGCAAATGGATGCCATTAAAATTTGGTGACATTTGCCAGTCTGTTACTTAAAAAAGTTCATAAATGTGAACTTCCTAACTTGAATTGCTTTTTAAAATATACTGCAGTGAGTTTTTAAAAATAGATTTGTTTTTCATGTAATTGACAATTAACTTCATAAGTTAATTTATGGGGATTTAAATTTTTCTAGACATTGCGACAGTATATACTTTTTGAAGTAAAATTGATGGGAAACAATTTAGTTGTCTGTTGGGAACTTGCTTTTTTCTCCTCGCTTGCTCATCTCCTGAAGGGGACATGTGTAGTGTGTAATTATGTGATCTCCCAAGCTGTTTGACACGCCTGAACCCCAGGTATAAACAGCCTCCTCCCAAGCATTTTCTTAGTATCCTCAAAGCCTCATTGACTTTGGGCCTGCGAGAAGAGGTTCAAACGTGGTACCAGGTTAAAGTTGTTGTGATCTCTGTATGTTTTCAAGTGATCACAAGAAGACTTCTCCCTATGCACTTTACAGCAACATGTGCGCGCGCGCGCGCACACACACACACACAAACACTGTCCCACCCCCACCCCTATACTGAAGAGGAAATGATTGAGAGGAAGAATGCGTATTTCAGTAAGTGCTAACCAACTGAACCTATTTCAGTACAACTTAGCTGTTTGTGTCCTTTAACTTGTCACCACAATTTAAAACCAGGTTTTCATTTCTTGCACAGAGTGGGCATGAGCACCGTCTTGTCTGTTGTGCTCGGTGTTTTTGCGACATGTGCCACATATGGGCATGAAACGTGAGGCCCATGTCTCTTCCCCATGTTGTGATATTCTGGGACAATGGTACAGGGTTATTGCCTTGAACAGAGCATCTACATTCTTCATGCTTAGAGGGTGACAGTTCTGCTGACATCAGTTTTCTCCAAGTTTGCGTACCGCCTGTATCTACAGCCACTCAGTTTGCTTAATTTCTAGCATTAAAAACTGCATTTTGGCAAAGCTGGCAACAAGGAAGGAAATTATATATTTTTATAAACCCTCAGCTACTGATCTTTTTATTTGAAGGTGAAAGGGCTTTATTTAAGGAAGGTGTCATATGAGAGTTTTAGAATTTGAGAGTGAACAGAGGTCTTAAATGAACTAACCAAATAGGGAATTAATTCATTCAACTAAAAGATGTATGGAACATCCATGGGGCAGAAGTTTCCATGCTAGGAAACAGGCTTACATGGTGAACACAGCAGGTGCTTCATGGCACTCACAGTCTAGGGAATGACAGGCAATAATCAAGTAATTAAAAAAAATCTACAACTGTAAACTAAAGAGAACTATGGCAAGCACACCAAAGGTGACATTAGAGCTTATGGGGGAGGGGGACCAGATGGAGCCCTGGGGGTAAGGGCTGTCAAACACACACAGCCGCCTGAAGGTGTGGCCGTTTGGGAAAGGGACCTGCTGGAGGCTTAAACCAGTGTCTGTATTGAATGAAGACACATGAGGCAGGAGAAAGGTTGTGCTTTATGACTTGTGGTAGCCATGGTATCCAGGAGCTAGTTTCTCTGTGCCTTTCTCTCTTCTTTCTCATGACTGGCAGCTACATCATCAAAATCAAACAAAAATAAAGAGGAGGGAGGGAATGCTCATTTCATAGACCTTACCTTTAATTCTGGTAAAGATTTATTTGGGAGGAGTTTGAAATGATAATCCATAGCGATCAGTCATCTGAACGTTTGTAGAAGTTAATATTTAAACATTGTATATTAACACATTTTATGTGATTCCCTATATATTTTTTGCCCATTGTTTTATTTTCAAAGGCAGATTTCCTAGGGTTGTACTGATTTATTCTGCCTCTCTCAGACCATGTAATTTTGTGGGTTTTTTTTTTAATTTTGAGGAAAATATGGTCAGTATAATATTTTTTCTTAAAAACTTGTAGAATTTCATTAATTTATCCACCCACGCCTTCCTCATCGGAGGTACCGCGGTCTCAGCCGTGTCCACCTGACATGTTCTGCGCCATCCACCACACTGCGTCCTGTAAGTGAGCAGCATTGACAAGAGTGACTGCAACTGGCTCAGGAAAAACGACACAAGATATAATTTATCTGGCTTACCTCTGATCTTCTTAACGTGTGAATTCAGGAGGTGACTGTGACTATAAAATGTTTTTTGAGAGGCAGTTTACAACCAAATTTAGAAGCAGTTCCAGAGGTGCTGGATTGTAGGGGCCTTAGAGTTTTTGTCTCAGTTACCCACATTGTGCTTTAGGCAGCTTCAGGATAAGATGCAGGTCCTAGCGTCCTCAGTCACTTTTGCTTCTAGAGCTAACTCTGTGGCTGTCACATAAGAAGGTGGATCTGCTATGCAAGTCCTCCGAGAGCCTTATTAGTCAGCACGCATTCAGGCTAGTGAGGGCGAACCATTCTCAGCTGCCCACATTGGAGTGAACCTTTTTTGGGCCTCAGCTATCATAGCTTCTTTCCTTGGGGCTCCTCTGAACATCATATTGGAGCATTCCTTCCAGAGAATACCAGGGTAGTGTCCAAGCACCACTGTGTTCTCATGGTCTGGAACTGAGCTGCGCAGTGCTACAGCCAATAGCTACATTTGGCTAAAAAATACTTAAGATATGGTGGCATGACTGAAGGATTGAATTTTTAATTTTATTTAATTTTAATCGAAACTTTAAAATTGATATTCAAACCAATGATTGGAACAACCTGAGCATGTTAATTTACTTTTTCAGTTCTACATTTTAGGATCAAGGATTTCCAGTGAAAATTCTACGTCCAACTTGAAATATGCTATCAGTGTAAATGTTACGTTTCAAAGACTTAGCATTAAAAATGAATAATGTAAAATAGGTAATTTTAAATGTTGATGGTATGTTGAGACAATAATATTAATATTTTGTATATACTAGCTTAAGTAAAATATATTATTATTATTATTATTTTGCAGTTTTTGGCCGGGGCTGGGTTTGAATCCACCACCTCTGGCTTATGGAGCCGGCGCCCTACTCATTTGTGCCATAGGTGCTGCCCAAGTAAAATATATTATTAAAGACAATTTTAAATGACATAGGTGGATTGTATTATATTTTAATCATTGGGCACTGATCTAGAGCTTACTGAGGAGAAGGCACTAGAGCACTGTTTGCCATGGTAGGTAGTGCAAGGCATTCAGTACTAGGAGACAAAGTCGATATCCTTTTCATACTGTAAAGGATACGTCACTATTCATATGTCACTAATACTAGAAAAGAACATACTAAATCTTGCTCTTAAGAGGACCTCTCATTTTCCCCAGGAAAATTAAACTGACAGCCTGTTCTATAGGTAAAAGGTAGATGAAATACTTAAAAGATATAAATAATGCTTTTTTAGTTATCCAATGGAATAAAATAGATCAAGAAATGACTTTTTATGTTCACTGCTTTTTAAAGTTAATACCTTCAATAGAAGTGTATATGTAAGTGTATATATCTTACATATGTTAAGGCATGGACATATTAATGAGTAGAATAATTGTGAATAGTTCATTCAGTCTTATAGTTTCAAACTTGTACAAGCAAAAAATCACTTGACAAGCCATAATGCTTTTAGTACCCTGCCTGTTGTATTATGGGCTTTATACGTAAATTCATAAAGAGAGCTCACGGTTTTTTTGAAACTCCCACCTGTTTGGAGAGAGAGGCATGTATATGTTGATTTTGAAGCGCCTCTCTTGCTGTGAGATCAGTTTGACCATTCTTATTTTTACCTCTGTGTTTTATGGGGAAAATTTATAGCTAACATGTTGGGTCTGTTTTGAGTGAGTTTATTTTTGTGTTTCTGAAACAAAATTATGAAAAAAAGGAAAATTCTGTACTCGTTATGCATGTCTTGCTGGGTAAGAAGATGAGCTTTAATGCACATATATACTGAACACTGCATATTACTTAATCACTCCATTCTGTGATGTCACAGCATTACAATGAAAGTGTCTTCCCTAAATTTCAGTTTTTAATTGACCTAATGCATAGACAACAAAATATGAGTAAGGAAATAGCCTTAAACATGAGTAAGGGTTTATAGCTTTGTTATCTTCAAAATGATATTGTCATTTTCTTAATGGATAATGTAATTTGTTGAAAGTCAATGAAAAACTGCATAAACCTGAAATTTGTACATTATTATTTCAGAGCACCACGACAAACGTTAACACTGTTGTTTTCAATTTCCTTTAAAAAAAAGTCCATGAATTTCTAAAATTTTACTTCCACTCTTGGCTCAGACATGGTTGCCTGCTCCCACCCGCCACTCCCACTCCCCGTTTCTTCCCTGACAATAACCCTCAGCTGTGCTTAGGACTCTGCCCTCCCGTGCTCGCTCTAGCTAAGTGGTCTTAGACCTGAAGGCTGAGGCACGACAGGCTAGAGCAGTGATTTCTCAGCCTGAGCATTCATTAGAATCAAGCCAGTAGCCTTAAAATACGGATGCCTGAGTTTTACCACAGAGATTCTGATTTAGTTGGTTTAGTCAGAACCTGAAATGGGTTATCTGTAGCTGATAGCTGAAACCGTTTGAATAGATACAACTTACGTAGCGTGACCACAGAATTTATCATCCAAGTCTGGTATGTTCCTAAATGTCCTCTAAATTCCTACATTCCACTTCAGACTTTTGAAGTGGCCTGGTCCAAACACCCTTCCCCCGCAATGTTAAAAGCATTAGTAAATTGTTTTGCTTCATCAGCACTTCCTACGTTTCCTTAGGTGAGCTAAGTTGTATGTGTTTTTAAGGTTTTATTTTTTCCTTATTTTTTTACCATAGACATTGAATGAGTACAACATGATGTCTTGGTGTATGTATTTATAGTGCAGTGATTACTACACGCAAATAAATGAACATTATCCTTCATTTTATATAGTTACCTTTCTTAGGTAGTAAGAGTACATAAAACCTGCTGTCTTAGTCAATGTCTAGTATACAATATAAAGTTATTAACTGTAGTCCTCATCTGTATTGTGGACTTACCCACCCAAGATAACTACATCTTTGTATCCTTTGACTGTGTCTCTCCTTTTCCCCCACTTCTCCTAATTATGCCTTTTAAGGCAGTGTAGTGTGATAATCGGTCTGAATTATCACTGAATTTGGGGAGTTTTCATCTGGTTCCAGGGAGATGAAATTGTTAGAGAAAGACTAGAGGAAAGAATATGAAAAAAAGCTTATAGAGATGGTACATGAACAAAATCATAAAACAAAAGTCATAAATATCTGCCAAATATCCACATACGGAAAAAATAAAGAAATGTTGAATTCATAAAAGATTAAATAATTCAAACTGTACTTAGAGGGGAAAAGCATACACAATTAAGGAAATATTTCAAAAGAAAGTTTTAATAAAATATGATCTCTAGTGGGTAGATACTATTTCTCAATTTTCCAGTCACACTTGGAATTTTGTCCTGAATTATGTTTTCTGGGAGGCGTTTTTGTTTTTCATTTGAAAATGAATATAGTGGACTCTCCTTGTTTCAACTCCCTTATATAATGTTGGGTTAACTTCCTCTGCCAGGGGCTGCTAGACTGAGATCAAAGGTATTCTGACATTCGAGATGAATGATGATATAAGGAAGACTTGCCTCTATTGTATATCACAGTGTAGAATCAAAACATTATGTCCCAGGAAGAGATGGCAATGACTCAGAAAATCCTGTTGGACATTTGGGCATCTGGGACTCTGACCTCATTCCATAGCCACACCTCCTTATAAATTTTAATATGAGGGTGCTGTTCTTTTTTTTAAAAAAACTATCACTGTTTTCTGGTCCACACCAGTGAATTCATTGAATAGCAATGCATTTGAGTTATTGATACTGACGATTCAGTTGTTATTCTTAAAAACATTTCTTCCATGTCTTATTGGCATAAGAGGCAAGTACAGCAGATTTTGTTTTTTTAGAACTTGCTTTGAGTTGCCTCGTGTTCCCTCATCAAGAACTTCATTGTGAACCTGTATTGTGCACCTGCTTTTGTCTTACTATTTCCCAAGACTAAAAAGGGCTTTAGGCACACAAGTGTTTCTGTAATGTTTTTTGTCCCTAAGATTGGATGTTTTTCAATTGTATTTTCTCCAGATATTTCTGAAATGTACAAAAATTCCCAACTATGATATTCCATGTGGATGGTCTTAAAAATGAGTTACTATTATCAACAGTTTGATGAAAGAATTTCCCAAGAAGTTCAATTAATGCTTTTTGAGTATTGGGGAGGAAAAGCCAACAGATGTAGCATAGTCCCTGGTCTCTTTTCTACCTTTCTTCTCTGTCTGTACCCCTGGTGTGGGGCGACTCTTGTAGTTATGATTTGTTAACAATTTGAGTAGCTCTCTTATATTTTGCTTCTGGAGTAATTAAATATTGTTTCTTAGAAATGTAAACGTGGGCCTTAGAATTATGATGCTGTAATAGAATTGGCAGGGTACTTGTGTATTGGGAAAAGAAAAATATCCTGGAGTGGGTTTCAGTTTTGCAGATAAGAAAAAAATGGCTTTATTTAGTGAACTGGAACAATACCTATGCCCTGAAGTCAGTACTTTCTCTTCCCAGATGAGTTTTCCCAGGCACAAGACCAACTTCTAAAATAAAACTTAAAAGTAAATGGCAAAAAACAGAAACAGAGCCCTGTAAACTAGACTTTTATGCTACAGTGCCGTAAAAGTAATTTATTTGCCATCCAAATAAGCTTACACAGAACCGTCAGCTACAGATGACTTTTCCTCTCCTCTAACCCCATCCTGGACTGTTTGCCTGAGCCATACAAATCACAGCATGGTGAGATTTGAGTTCCTAGTGGCAGCGGCTGATTGCTTATCTATTATTTAGTGAGTTTCTAAATATGAAACGAGAAGTGTAGTCTTGAGTCACTTGCTTTTAGGTTCTTCCCAGAGAACATGAAGTGGTATTGTTTATAGGAGTAAACCATCATTTGTAAAACACATCCCAGAATAAGTCTGTTATTTCTGTGTGAAAGTGACAGATCTGAAATATCTTTTCTACCTGTCTTAAAGGATAGCATAACACAGCACTCAGAACTGTCAGGCAGTCTGTGTCAAGTCTGGAATTGTGATTTTGGTTGTTTATACTTGGATGCTTTGGATGGGGATAGTCGGGCAGCCAGCCCTTCATTTCAGGCAGAGGAGTGTGGTGAGTTAGACACAACTTTGGACCAGGGGCCAGGAGAACTTGGTTGTCATCCCAGACCAGTTACTGACTAGCTGTGTGGGCAAGTCACTTCATTGTCTGAGTCTCCCTTTTTCCTTTTATGAAATAAGGATATTGGCTAATCTGTATGGTCCCTGCCAACACTGTTTTTATGATTTGGAGCCTGCATATCTGAAGTAGGAGGCCATCGGGGTCAGCCAAGCTGTCCGTTCCTGTGGCTACCTAGGAGTTTCACCATTTTCTTTGCTACATAGAGAGAATTTGTATGTCATTGGTCCTTGCCTAATCCTTCTCTTTGAAAGATCTAGATCAAGTCTTCTCTCTATAGCATTTGAGTGATCTTAGACTTATTCAGATTTTTTTTAGAGAATGATCTTTAGAGTTTTAAAGAACATTCCTGAAGGACATTAAAAACTCTCATTCCAGAGAAGCCCAGAAATATTTTTCTCATGATAGGGTGACATTTCGTCATTTTCCTTTAGTTTGTTTGTTCATTTATTCATTCAACAAATGTCTTTGAGCATCTTCTAGGCACCAGGTATTTCTAGGTACTTGGACACAAAGATAAATAAAACTTGGCCCCTCTTTTCAAGAAGCTTTATGCCCTGAAAATGATGCCCTTAATGTGACCTGTAAGCTGTGTGTATGTGATGTATGATCATGCGAGGTCCGTCCAAAAAGTATTCAACTATCTATGCCACACAAACCTTTCTCATTAAATTAACAATGGCTGGATACTTTCCGACAGACCTCGTATATAGTCATGCGTCACTTTACAATGGAAATACATTCTGAGAAACGTGTCCTCGGGTAATTTTGTTGTTGTGTGAACATCATAGACTGTACTTACACATACGTAGATGGTGTAGCCTGCTGCACACTTAGGCTGCACGGGACTGCCTGGGGCTCTAGGCTGCATAGGGGGGCAGCATGTTACTATGTCCGATACTGTACTGTGAAAACACAATATAACAGAAAAAGGTCAGCACACCTGTATTGGGCGGCACCATTATAATCTTCCGGGTCCACCATGGCGTATGCAGTCCATTGTTAATGGAAAGGTCATTGGGCAGCACATAGCTGTCTATGCACTATAGCTACTTCAATTTTAAGGAAAGCCTGATGTGTGAGAAAATCATTCTGTGTTCTCTGCCTGAAATTTGCTAAGGTATTTTTCCCTCAACAGTGGCTACAAAATAAATAAATAAATACATACATAACACAAAAACTTTCACATTTACAGAACCTTCTCCAGTTATGCATAAAATTCTTGTGCCTTTACCAGAGAGATGAGGTTGCAGTGGACATTGTACTGCAGTATAGCTTCCCCAGTGAAGGCCCTCAGCGGGCATTCTTTTTTTTTGAGACAGAGCCTAAAGCTGTCACCCTGGATAGAGTGCCGTGGCTCTCTATCAGCACCCTCACAGCAACCTCCAACTCCTGGGCTTTTCAAGCGAGTCTCCTGCCTCCGCCTCCCAAGTAGCTGGGACTACAGGCACCTGCCACAATGCCCGGCCATCTTTTGGTTGCAGCCGTCATTGTTGTTTGGCGGCCGGGGCTGGATTTGAACCCGCCAGCTCAGGTGTACGTGGCTGGCGCCCTAGCCCGTTGAGCCACAGGCGCCGAGCCCTCAGCGGGCATTCTTAAAGACTTGTGTTTATGCTAAAACAAAAGCATCGCCAGCACAAAACTTAGTGTACTGTGAGGAACTTGTAGAGTTGGGGTTTTTTGTTTTTGTTTTTTTTCATAGCCAGTTTTCTAACTAGTCGCGTTTTCTGGTTTTTTAGTTTTATCCTGGGGGAGGCTCGGTGTTGGCCTCAGTTAGTAGCCACTGGGAAGGTTCCTCCTGGTCTGCCTCTTCTTCTCTTATGTTTGCCCTGTGTACGTTTGTCTTGGGAAAGGGAGGAACATTTCCTGTAGGTTGAAATAATTTTTATATTGATAGTGCCTCACAGTTGGCAAATATTTTTTAGAAAAATTCTATCATATTCCTGGGATCTTTAGACTAACTTTAAAGTTCTTATGTAAAAGTTTTTCTTCTGACTTCTTTTAGTTGAAGAAGTTGTGCTTGAAGAGCAACCAAGTGTTTTCAGGAAATCCTTGAAGGAATGAATCAAAGTGAGGGCCAGAGTGTAGGACGGAGGCTGAGAGAAGACACTTCAGGACAGAGATCCTCCTCAGGGCAATTTTAAACTCAGAATGAAATCTCACACAATGCCCTGTGTTAGCAGTCAGAGGAGAGGAAACCGAACATTTGGGTGAAGAGGCTTCTGGAATTGCATTACTTTTACTACTTTTTTTTCTTTTGGGAAATGGAGTAAATTATGAGCCTTGTAGATTTCATGTGTTGAGAATTTTAGTTAAAATAGGTCCTTTTGTGGAAGTCTTTCCTTAATTCTACACCCACATATTCGGTGCTGTGTTACTACTGCCAGAAACACATTTCCCAAAGTGCAGAATTGCATTTTACATTTTCTTTCTTTCAATATTGGATTAAATATGTACTCAAGGGAAAGAGTACATTTAATTTCTGTTTGGTTCAGTACGAATTTAAATTATGAATGGAGATAATGTAATTCTAGTGTCTGCGTTTGGTTGTTAACATATTTTGATTCAGTAGTACAATGACGCATTTCCAAATTTGACAAGCATCAGAAGGTGCAGGCTTCTTCCCAGGTCTGTCCCCTGACATCCAGTTCACCTCGCCCTAGGCAACCACTATTACCAGTTTCCTGCACATCTGTCAATGTACCAACAGACACAAAAGCAGATTATTTTCTTACTGTTTTTACGCTTATGATGAATGACATGCTATGTTTACTGTTCCATGGTGTATACATTTATATTTATTTCCTGGGGGGAGGGGAAGTATAAAGTATAGGGTAAAATGAAAGTCTATGGTAGTGTTTTTGAACCTTTTTTTATCTCATGGCAAACTTGAACCTGTAGTTAGACTTCTGAGGCACACTTAAATTATGTTGAACTAAAAAAAGAGTAAAAAAAAGGAATATACTTTGCTTTGAACTTCTTTTGAAAATAATTTAATTAATGAGCTTTAAAAATTTTCATGGCACTTTGGTGGAAAATCACTGGCCTATAGGATTCTCCACTGGAAACAGGTGTATGTTCAAGGGAGGTATGTTCTAATCATTGTAAAAACCTTGGTTAGGTAATGAATCAGAGCAGGAGCCATGTAGTGGTGAAGGGACTACACATTTGTGACCTGTGGCCTACCACATTTTTCTGAAGGGGTGATGAATCCTATGGCTAAAACTGATGAAGATTTCTATTTGCTTCAGTATTTATGGAAAAATTTGCCTTTGGAGTTGGATATTTGTGTGCTTAGCATTTAATTTGAATTTTAGTATGACTATACTAAAGCATTTATTTCTTCTTCCATTTTAAAGACATCAAGTAAATCATTGACCAAAGATAATTAACTACTTTCTATCACATATTGAAATGTTATGGGGAACATATTATTATCTTCCTTGGCTTACAGAAGAAACGTAATCTAAGTCATGGAGTCTGTTTAAGCAGGTATTGTTTTAGGCGTAGTTGGCCCTGGGAACAGGGACTGGGTCTTAGCCATCTGCCACACTCACACCCTGAACACGTTGGAGTCCTAAAGTAGGGACATGAATGAACACCTCTTTTGGGTACCTGATTGCCGTATCATCCCCTTCCTCTTCCCCTCTGGCATGGGTTCTTCCAGCATCATGCAAATACAGTAAATCATGTATTTCTCTGCCTGCGGAATGACATGTGCCAGTGTGCGGAGGCATGCTTTAGGTACCACAGTGTATTTTCTGCATCTACTTATACTTCCGTTTTTCCCATTTAGCTCTGAGAGGCTTGAGGGCGACCACCCGTCCCTTAGCTCTGGCACCTACATATGGTACCAGTGTCGTGCACATTTGAATGAACAGGAATGTGCTGACTCCCCGGAGCTCAGTCCTGGATTTAAGATGCTTGAATGTTATATAATCACATTTAGACTTTGGTTTGGGAAATAATAAAAGGTTACTGAACAAAGGAGTGATAGGCTTCTATTTGCATCCTAAGTTAATTTTAGTAGCATTGAGAAATGGGAGAGAATGGGGCAAGGCATTAGTTGAAAAGCTTTTAGCAAAATCTAGGTGAGGAAGGCTGGGGCTTTTTACTTATTATTTCTCATTGCTCTAACTGGATTTTCAGGGAAAAAAAGCAAATTTTATGTCAGACTTTTACAGCTGATACATTTGACAGTAGCTGCCTTGTAGTCAGTAAGCATGATGTTTTAAAGCAATTTTTTTTTTTGTACATTGTGTTATGATACTAAAAAAGAAAAGCCATCACATGGATAAAGATGTTGTTTGGAGAAATTTGCCTTCATCTCTTAATCCTGCAGGCATCTATCTAGTCCCTTTTCTCTACTTTTAGATGCTAAGGGGATTGAAAATTGGATAAGATACAGCCTTATTTGTCTATATTCCAGACATTGGACTCCAAACATAAAACAAATATTACGTTATTCTTCCTCATGTCATAGAAATGTTTATGCTATGTTGTGTGTAAATCAGTCCTTGATTAAATTTAAATGGAATGTGCTAACAGAACTTGGTGTTTAAAGAAGCCCTGTGATGAAACATTGGTAGCATAAAGAACTTCTAAAAACCGAGGTCGACTAGGCCCACTCATGTCAGTGACTTTCCCCCAAGCAAGGTATCCTGTGTCTTGTGTGTTGATTGAATTCCAGTTGGCCAACCACATGCCTGGTTAATAGAGTATATCATTAACTTAGTGACCCTGGAACCCAGCAGAGGAAATAAAACATAATCTATTGTTGTACAGTCTCAGCTATTAAATAGATTTTAATTCACTTCAGCTTGAGTGGGTATGATTTGCATCTTTCCTAACAGGCAGGCATCTGCAAGTGTATTGTCTGTAGAAGCTCATTAAAAATCAGTGCAAATCCTGACTGTCTCTAGAAACAGACATTAACTTGCAGAACCCTTGTGAGTGGATTATTTCCAGGATCAGTAAAGCTTCTCCACTCTTTTTCATGCTTCCATGAACGTTTGGTTTTGGAATATTTCATACGACTAGTACAACTCAAATAATGCTACTTCTTAAATAAACTCAAGGGGAACTATTGAAGAACCAAAGAACCTATAAAGTGAGAAGGGAATAGAAATTCCATTTGGGGGTGTGGTATATTTATTGAAATTAATTTTTACTAAGCATTAAGTAAGCTAAGGAAATCACTTGATAATATGAATAACTGGACTGCCTTTGTAATTTTTCAGCACGGTGATAAGGTTGGTTTTGCTGTTGAGAACTTTTTACATTTGTTTCAGTTTCTTTTGAGAGTTGGCAATTAGTAATTTCAGTAAAGCAGCTTTGTTTTTGTGTCATACTGCTCAGTGAGCTGAAGCCTTTTGGGAAAATGACATTTGGGGAAAGACCCCTGGTGTAATAGCTCATCCCACTGGCACGTGTTCCAGAGTAAGCAGGGCTGGAAGCTTTCAGAGTAGTGAAAAGATGCTGGTCTGTCATTTGCATGCACTGTAATTGGGCAAGTGTTTTTAGGCTAAGCTTTACATTATACTTCCTTGAGAGCAGCTGGTAGAGGGCTGCAGAGTCCATATGAGCTGGTGACCTGTCATCTGGTGTGTTCAGTGCAATCCCGCCTCATCTTGGGAGCAATTTCTTCTTAATGACAGTAATGATGCACAATCTTGGTAAAAGATAATGCTTGTGGTTCTTAGAATGTACAGATTGAGTAGGGGCATGGGTATAAAGGTAGTAGTGGTAGGGGAAGGCAAATATTTAATAAAAAGTGCTGTAATGAAAAGGCAAGTATTTTGCAGGATAAGGAGAGCCACAAAAGGATTAGTTTAAGAGTCTTAAATAAAATGTCTATAAAATGTTAGCTCTTTTAGTACCAATGAGGCAAAGTGTCCAATCTCTAGATTTTTGCATAAATGTCTTCTCATCCTTGGAGGGTAACTTTTTGTTGTTGCTTATTGGTTGTTCGAAGTCAGATAACCAACTTAGGGGAATGTTTAGGCCTGTCATCGTCCCTTAGCAATTGTGCAGATCCGATCATTCTTTCCTTCACTGCTGCCCCACCCCCTTTTCTTGACTCAAAGAATAATTTATGCTGCCATGTCTGTTTTCAACTTGCAATGAATTTCCTGCAAGGCCGAATTTATATAAGATTATAAGTTTTGTGGACAAAATAAGGGCCTCCTTTATCTGTTTTGTTCTCCAGTGTTTGGTTTAACTGTGTGGAGTCTGAGAATGGAAGCATCCCATGCCTTCTTAGGAAAGACACTTTGAGGACCACCAGGACCCACTTAACTTAGCTTCGGCTTTGGCAGTTCCTCAGTCTCTCCCACTTCTTCACACATCACTACTGTTCATTAAGACTCAGCTACTGCAGTTGATCAATCTCCATTTTCAGGGGAATGCACTTTCACTTTTCCTGGGCGATAGAACATGAATGCCTCTTAAAATGGAACGTTTGCTGAGATTTAGGGGATCCATGAGTTGAAATGTCTTACAGGGAATCAATGAAGCATGCAGAGTTTCCATCTTGAGGATGTCCTGGGATAGGGGAAGATTGGGCAGGAGGGGCCGGGGAGATTCCTTGCAAAGTTAGCTGTTTATTCTGGTGACACCATCTGTTTTAGTCAGGATGAAGAAAAAAAGGAAAGCATTAACACCTTCACAGGAAAATCCCAGGATTGTGAGCTTAATCTAGCAACTCCACATACGTTAATTACTTTTTCAAGATGTGCATTTTAACCCTTGATACAGTAATCCTTACTTATGGAGGGGAGTTTTGTATTAGGCAGATCCATTATACTATCATTGTGATATTTTATCTCATTTAGATTCCCAACCTTCTCTTTGCGGAAGGGCTTAGAGGTGCTCCGTTGGTATGTTGAGCTTGAGCTTAAGTGTTTACTTCTTTCCTGTTTCCTTCAGTCCTAGTGAGGAGTACCCTCTTCCAAACTCTTCTGACATCTTTTGCATACCTCTGTATTCCACCTATCTGTTCCCGTGGAACAGATCACCGAAAACAGTGGCCTAGAACAAGCTATAGATTGTGTTTATGCCCCCACCCCAATCATATATTGAAAGCCCAGCCCCCAATGTGTTGATGGTATTAGAAGATGAGGCTTTTGGAAGTCGATTAGATCAAGAGGATGGAGCCCAGGTGAATGGGATTAGTGCCCCCAAAAAAGAGCCCTCAGAGAGTTCCCTTTCCCTCTATGACATGAGGACATAGGAAGGAGACAGCTGTCTTGTGAAGCAGAAAGTGATGCCCTCATCAGAAACAGAATCTGTTGCTGTCTAGATCTTGGACTCTCCAGCCTCTAGAACTATGAGAAATAAATGTTTGTAGGTTAAACCCCCCAGACTGTGGATGGTGTTTTTGTATCTTCCACTGTGCTTAACATACAGGTCTTATATTCAGTAATATTCTACATAATTTAAGGAGTTGTGAAATGGAACATATCCTTTGTGTTTTGATTACCTTCTTTTTAATTAAATTCTAAGCCTGGGAATCTTGATAATGACATATGATATGAACTATGTGTAATATTGGATTTGATTTTCATTAGACCAATTTTAGCCCTTTTCATGTGCACAGATGGATGGTAACAGCTCTTTCTAAGCCTCTATAAAATCTTGTGATTATATTACACTATTAGTGACTGTGAGCAGTACCGGGATAGCAATAATAAATTTGTTCTGAGGCTGTGTTGCCCTTCTATTTTTAAATTCAGGACCAGGGAGGAAGGAGGACATTTATTAGTATGTCAAATACATAGCCACTATCCCCATCTGTGGGTTTTTGCAAAATTTTTTAAAACAATGAAAACAAGTTGAAAGTGATCATAATATCCTGACTTTCCTGACTTCCTGTTTTTATTATAAATGAGATAAACACTGGGCGGTATTTTCCTTTAATTTCTTTATAAGTATTCCTCAATATTTGAGGGATGGTTGTGCGTTTTCAAGTGCCTCCTACGTCTTTTAGTTAGAGAGCATGGTAAAATGGGCGAGACTTCGGATTCGGAGTCTGATAGACTTAGGTTTGCATTTTGGTTCTGTCATTTACTTATAAGTATACTACTCGGAAAGACAAGAAATAATAACACCTGTCTTGTACCAGTTGGAAAGATTCAGGTCTCCTGATTGACCACCGTTGAGAGTGTATGTATGTATACACTTTTTTTTGAATCTCAGTAGTTTTTAATTTCAGTGATCAAATGACTACAGTAAATGGAATCTGCACTGATTTAACGTTAGGCGTGCCTCTCTACCTGAAAGTGCTGTTACTTTTTTAATGGCCTAAATCTTTGTAATTTATTCAGGCACATTTAAAAATCTTTTGTACTCTGCTATACAGGGTAAAGTTAACTTCTTCCTTGTAATCGCCTAGTAATGAGAATTATGTTCACTGGCTAGATTCCTTTATAATTAAAGGCCTGTAGCCTCTCAGACTGCCTAGCATACTTGAGACCATACTTTCATATAAATTACAGTATAGGGAGGGAAAGAATCTAGAAAGCTGAAGAGCACTGTATGAACACTTCATAGATTTTTTTTCCCCAACAATGATAGTCAAACACTAGATAAGGAGGCCCATAGTTAAATGCCAAATTATCCTTCCCCCACTGCCATCTCTTTCAAAAGACACAGTGATCTCCCTAGGAATCTGGAAAGAACCCACACAAAAGAGAGATTTTACCTACGTGGTCCCACTATCAAATTATAGAAAGCAGTTCCACTGTCATAATTACTGGAAGCAGTTAATGGGACTTAGAGAAAAGTAGAGTCCCACATACAGTAATACACATTTGATAGTTTTCCATTCATCTGTCAATTATTTTCACAAGATTAGCATCACATTTAATCCCCAAGGCCCCCCCAACACAAAAATTGGTCTTCGTTCATTTTCAGACATGATGTCTCAATAATGGCGAAAGGTGGGAGCCGGTCTCCCCATAGCCGTTTCTTCAGTCATCCCATCAGCAGCTCTTCATTTCTTGAACTACCTTCCTCTTCCAAAGAGGTAATGCAGATTTCACTCAGAAAGGCTCTCTGAGAAGACTGGCCTGGATTTCTGGGTCGATTCCAGTCAATCCAAGATGAATCTTGAATCATTCAGCTATATCAACGAAGCGCTTAATGCCGTTCACAAAACAGGCCTCAACCCAACTGTCCAGCTCTGTGGTCCAGTCTTGTCCATGTGCTTCACTTAACACAGTTTGGGCATCTGATGCACCAGCTGCTGGAAGTGTTGCTTCTGAGTCTCCACCTTGATGAAACGCTGCATCTGAGAGTCCACGGCATCCAAACCCGCCATGGAGGAAAACACAGTGGAATCCATCCCAGCACAAACATACCAACTCACCGTCCTTCACGTGTCCTGTATACACAGTCTGATAGTAACATTTTGGGCATAAGCTTCTGTGTGATTCTGTGTAAGCTGGTATTTATGAATGTAAAGGTGATGCAACCTAAATCATCATCCTGGGAACTGAGGGAGTGCAAAAGGATGATTCTCTTTCTAACCCTTTGGCTTGGTATCATATCATTTTAGATGTGGCTGGAATTTTATTTGACAGAGAAAATTTGAGGCTAAATGAATTATTTTAAGGCCATTAAAGGCAGGGCTAGGGACTTTGTCCAATGCTCTATTGGCGTCTTATGCCACTGCTTGCCCTATTGTTTTCCTGATCTTTCCCTCTTCTCCTCCCTGCCTTTCAAATCTGCCCCCCCGCTAGAGTGTGTACACACAAACAAACAATCACACTCACCTAGACAAGGATGCTAGGTTCAGGCTCCTTTCCCACTGGAGGCTGCCGCCACTGTTCCTGGCTAGATGTGGTTCTTGGTGTTGATCACTTGCAACAATAGCATATTTCAAAGGGTTAAATATAATTCATTCTTTCTAGGCTTTTCTTTTTATTCATAGTTTTTAGATCCACATGATATCTTTGAGTCATCCACATTATTTTCTCTTTTTCTCAGTTTTCATGACCTATATTACCATTATAGGTGCTTGCTATAAGTAAATATGCATATTCCTAAAAAGCTCATGTTCTGCAAGATAATGCATTCAAAAAACCTGGCTTATGGGAAATACCAGGTTGAGGCCAACCCCTCTAAATCTATGCTACTTTGCAATCAGAGCACTAACAGAAACAATAAAAACCTTTGTAAAAGCAGGCACATGGTTCAGAAGACATATTAAATTCCTCCTGTATAAAGACAAACGTTGGTAAATGTTACTTTAACTTGTTAAAAAATTGTGGGGCGCTTGATAGAAGGCGGTGTAAGGAGGGATATAAGTAAGGCTGGTGGGTATTGGGAAAGAGGGAAGTGCACAAAGATCTGTGAGACTCTTGCAAAGAGAATTGTACAGAAGGCACGTCTAAGACACAAGGTCAGCAGGCCCAGACAGAGGGGAACAGAGTTGACTGTGATGCTGTGTGAGGTTCTCTGTTCAGCTTCCCTGTGTACTTTGCATCCAACTGCTGTTACTTAGAGATACAAAATAGTATGTGTGGGGACAAATCATGGATGAACCAGCATCAGTTCTGGGTTATGGCACCTCTAGTTCCCTATGATCAGTCTAATTCACATGATGGAAACATACTACATAGCCAGACAGACAGCATCCAGCCCTACTACTGCTAAACATCACGGGATGTGCACACTGTGTTATCCAGATATAAGTCTTTAAATTATTTTGAATGTATTACTCATTCTGAATTTGACCATGAACTCTCCCTGGAGTTCAGAGAGATTTTGTGGCTCACTAAATCTTACTGAACTCCAGGAAGTAAATAAAGATATCTCAGAGTGCCTTTCTCAAGAACTTTTAATACTGTGTTCCTGGTAAGCTATGGACGACATATGAAAAATGTCCAAAGGCAGAGTTGCAGAACTTCCCAGGGACGTTGAGAAATGAATGAGGAAAACAGCAAAGCAAAGCAAACCGATAAAATCCTTCCTGGGGGAAAAGACACCTTTCTCCAGTTTATACAGTGGTACCAATGAAAACTGATTGTCTTCTTTGGGTTTGTAGCCAGCTTTTGTCCTTTCTTTCTTTCTTTTTTTTTTTTTTGAGACAGAGCCTCAAGCTGTCACCCTGGATAGAGTGCTGTGGCATCACAGCTCACAGCAACCTCCAATTCCTGGGCTCAAGTGAATCTTCTGCCTCTGCCTCCCAAGTAGCTGGGACTACAGGCGCCCACCACAACACCCGGCCATTTTTTTTTTTTGGTTGCAGCCATCATTGTTGTTTGGCGGGCCCGTGCTGGATTTGAACCCGCCAGCTCAGGTGTACATGGCTGGCGCCTTAGCCCGTTGAGCCACAGGCGTCGAGCCTGTCCTTTATTTCTTAATCTCACCAGTTATTTATATCTTTTACTTTATCATACTAGTACTACGGAAATACAGTTTGTGTTATCATATGTGCCAATCAAAAATAAAAATAAGCATGATTAATGGATCTAACTGCTGAGTTTGTAAAGGCTTGGAAATGATGGAGAACAGCTGGCTGCAGTCATCAGTGGGTATTTACTGGCGCCCCTTGCAACTCAGCGTCCAATTCTGTCTCACTGAGTCTCTCTGGCATCCTAAGGGCATATTTCACAGGCACTTAGTGGTGCCCTCGACTTTGTAGAGGGCTCTGTGGTACTGTTGCCAGATAGGCTGGGAAACAGTCTTTGTGCCTTTGGGCCTGTGGAAATGGGCAGAAGGGACTGGGAAATGGGAGCAGGCAAGACTGGGAAATGGGAACAGGTGTACAAATGAGGTGCTAGCAATGCAGGTTGGAATTTGCATCCCATATCACTTCCTACCAGTAATTTGATAGAGTAGCTCCCTTCACACCCATTACTATGAACCGCAGTATAAGGGCCACGTGAGTAAGAGCCCTCACCTGGTCCACCTCCAGGAGGCATTAGAAAAGGCAGACATCCCTTACAGGTGGATGGAGCAGAGGTTTTCCCTGGGGATGGTAATTTAAAGAATGGACAGGATTGGAGTTGTGTGGAGATGAAGGGATGAAAGTGGGGAAGCAAAGTGGGACTCGGGGGAATTCTGGATAAGGGTAAGATAACAGAGATATTTCTTAGGGCTTGTGAGGATGGTAATTATGATGTCAGTCAACATCTTTCTTAGAAACACAGGGCAAACCAATTGACTTTCTTTTTCTTTTTTGCTGTATTCTTGCCTCTCACTCAATGAATGCTCATTGAAAATTGATGATAATGGCCATATGGAAAGTCCCAGAGCTTATTGAGGACTTGGGTCCCTGGGGCATAATCAGTGATTGGAACAGCAGATGGATGGGGCAGAATATTGTTCTCTTCCTTCTAGTGACAGTTGATTGTAAGTTATAAAGATTAGCATTCTCCTTGTGGCCCTCGCTTCCAAAATTATGGGAGGTTATCACTATTATTACTACTTCTCGGCAAACTGATTAAAGAATGATATTGACTATTTAGATTTATCAAGGGTGAAGTTAGGGTTTTATGAATCAGGGGCATCTGACTCCAAAGGCTTTCTTCATTTAGCCTGACCTGCTGTGTAAGACGCGAAGGCACCTTCATTTCGTTCTCTGAAGTCCCACAATTTGATAAGAACTCTACCAAGCAGTGGGTTCTGTTTCTCTCCTCCTTCTCTGCCGGGCTTTTGTGTACATTAAGAAATTAGGACTGGGAAAGGACTGCATTGTTTGTTAAATGGAAACTATACTCTGCAGTGAGGCTTTGAATACACAGGGAGAGGTGCATTTTGACTTTCCTTCCTTTGTAAAAGGCAGCTAAACTGATATCCAGAACAATGGTGAGAAAACACTAGTTAATTTAATATATGAAAGGTGGTACAGTAAGAAGAGGTGGGCAGTGTTGCCTGGGAGGCATTTGCAGGTTCTTTACAATGTATGTGTTTCGGGGACATCTGGTTTTCTCCACAGCTTTCTGCAATCCGGCCTTCTCCCTTCTAATTCTGCCTTCAGGGAGAAATGTGGCTCCTAGATCTTTTTGTCTGAAGGCCCCCAGGAGACCTCAGGATTGGCATCTGCCCCATCTCCCTCCCTCTGAACTCTATTTTAGATCCGCAGTAAAGATATGAGGCTTTTTGCAAGCGTTCAACTCTGAGGTATTTTGGAAAACTGTAATTTTATTTGTTCTCTGCTGTATGCTGTGGTTTCTTAAAACACGAGTGTGATTATTTTCTGTACCCTTTGCATAGCAAACATTTCCCTCACACTACAGGCTCTGAAGAAGTGCACTTGGCACGCCGTCTCCTGTGGAATGCTTGTGGAGTGGCTGTCTCTTACAATGAATGACTGGTTGCAATTTTGAGGCTTAGTAGAAAGGTAGCTTCCAAACTTGTCTTGGTCTTTGTCTCCCATGGATTCAGCAGCCAGACATGCTCTGTGCACTGAATATTTTCCAGAAAACCCATGAAGTACTGTTGAGTTATCATGAAACTTAATTTGATGATAATGAGGCAGGTCTGTAAAATAGCACTTTGGGTAACTTTTACCCATGAAATAGCAATTTGTGGAAGACCATTAGTATATAGCATTGACTCTGATTCTAGATTATTTGGGTTTGAGTTCCAGCTTTTCCACTGTTTTTCCTGGTTATTTTACAGTTGTTTTTTTTATTGTTAAATTCTTAATCTATCCATTAAGTTTGGATCTAGCTGTTTATTCCTTTTCCTTTTTTCTTCCTTTTTTTTTTTTTTTTTTTTTTTTAAAGAGATGGGGTCTCACAGTGTTGCCCAGGCTGGCATGCAGTGGTCTGCTCATAGTTAACTGTAACCTTGTAACCTTGAACTCCTGGGCTCACTGATCTTCCCAACTCAGCTTTCCAGGTTGCTAAGGACTATAGGCATGCACCGTGGCATCCTGCTAATTTTTTTTTTTGACACAGAGTCGCATTTTGTCACCCTCGATAGAGTGCTCTGGTGTCACAGCTCACAGCAACCTCAAACTCTTGGGCTCAGCCTCCCAAGTAGCTGGGACTACAGGAGCCTGGGTAATTTTTCTATTTTTAGAGACAGGGGTTGTGCGCTTGCTCAGGCTGGTTTCAACTCCTGAGCTCAAGCAACCCATCCCTCTTTGCCTTCCAGAGTGCTAAGATTACAGGCATGAGCCACCAGACCCAACCCCCACCCAGCTAATTTTTTAAAACTTTTTTGTAGAGCTTGTGTTTCCCTGTGTTGCCCAGGCTGGTCTGGAGCTTCTGACCTCAAGCAGTCTTCCAGTCTTGGCCTCGCAATGTACTAAGATTACAGGTGTGAGCTACCAGGTCTACTCTAAAATTTGTTAATGATTTTTATGGCAAAATATACGTAAGAATATTTTGTTAACCATTGTTATTGAGATGTACAATTTTAACCATTGTTATTGAGATGTACAATTCGGTGGCATTAAGTACATTCACAACTTTCCTACGCTTCAGCTGTGGGTTAGTGGTTAAATTATTTTACCTTTCTGTGTCTCCATTTCTTCTTCTCCAAGAGGGAATAACATTCCCATTAAATTGTTGTGAGATTATGAGTTAGTTCATAGAAAACACTCGGAGTACCTAGGACATGGTAAGTACTCAGTAACAGAGGCCATGAAGACCTGTACACGGGCAGGCCCCCCTTTCCTAAGGAGCATGTTTCAGCCTGGTGCCCTATTTATGCCCCATACATTTGCATAGGTGGTGGCAGTTACTGCCTGTTGAATCATGGTGGAGACCTGGAATGTTCCCATTATAATTATTAGATAATTTTGCATCATTTTTGTGTCTACTTTAGCATGGGACTAATGTGCAGTTTTAACTTCAGGGGGTAAAAAAGAGATTTTCTAACGAATTTTAATTTCAGATTGCTTGCAAAGTAGCTAATAATGAAAAGGTAAAACCTATTTAGCCTTTAAGTTTAAAGCATAATGCAAGTGGCTTGAATAGGGTTGACTTCTGAATATATTCCTCAAACAACACCTCTTTTTAGAGTTTTTATCCAACGCTCTTGTTTTTATTACTGTGAGCAACAATTACTTGTAATTCATGAAATCTGGATGTGTAAACTATGTGATCAAGATGAGAGGAAAGAGAGAAGTCTCAAGAGACTAAGCCTTTTTTGTTTACATTGAAGTGTTTTAGAAATGATGTTTGACAATAATGTATCAGTTAAATTATTTAGATAAGCTGTGTTTCTGTTACTGCTTTTCGTAAATAATGTGAAATGGTTTCTATTTTATTGTCAACAGTTTTATGATTTTTTAATTTAGCAAGAAATTTCCATGTAGATCTGTGAGAAAGGATTTAGAAATCCTCTGAAATAAATAAACTGTGTCTAGTCTTAAAATTCATTGTTCACAATGGAATATACTATGTTCAGCTGATATCACAAAAATGTCTTTCTTATTCCTGCTGCCCTAGTTAAACATGAACTTTAAAAATTGGAAAATCAGGCACTTTGTAGACAGTTCACTCTTTGTTTCATATTTTTGGGCCAAGGAAAAAAAATTGCCCAAGGAAGTATTTCTGGAAGGAGTCTAGCTTCTCAATCACTTTGGTAGTTTAGCCTACAGTATTTTTGTTGTTTGGGGAATTGATAGTGACCCTAAATATAGCTGAGTGAATACTTATTTCTAAAGCACTTACCATGTTTGATTCTTAACAAGTGAGTGATCATGTACCAGTTAAATTCTGTCGTGGGGTACACAGTTGGCCAGGGTGTCAGTAGAACGCCATCACTGTCACTGAATTGTGTACCAAACACATGAGTAAGAGTACTACAGTGGAAATAACATTGGACTTTGGTTGGGGAGGGGTCTGAATTCTAGGACTTACCGTGGCCTGAGAGTTGTGGCTCCAGCCTTCATGTATCAAAAAGTTGTGACGGGAAAAGGAAAGGCTTTCTTTCCTAGCTCATTTTCTTTCTTTCCCCATTTTCCATGATTTTCCAGGGTGATGTCACCCATAACCACTCATATGCTGATGTCTTCCAAGTCTGTATTTTAGCCAAGACATTTCTTATGGGCTCCCGCTCAAACCGATGGTCAACAGACCCTCTACTTAGTTGTGCCATAGATGCCTTAAGTCAGTGTGTCCACAGGTAAACTCATGACTCTTCTCTCCCACCATCGCCTCCAAACCTATTTCATTCTGGTCTTCCTTTTGAGCAAGTATCCTACTTCCAGGCATTCATCCATGCTAGAAATCCCCAAATGCCCCCAGCTCTTCTCCCCCTCCCCTCACTTTCTATATTTAATTAACTCTAAGCCCTGCCAGTTCTACCTCTCAAACACCTCCCCTGGCCATTCCACCTTTCCTTGTCACCTGTTTTCACCTTGCTTTAGGCTCACCTCATGTGGATCTTTGTAGTGACTGCTCCCAGCAGCTGGCTCCGTGGATCCCTGAGCATTAGTCCCATGTGCCTCAGCCAGCCTAGCCGTTCTAAAGAGCTACCCCATCCCTCTGGGTTTATCCAGCCTGCACCTGACATCTGGAGTGGATTTTCCACTCTGCCCTGGCCAGCTCCCAGAAACCTCACAGGTCAGTTCGTCTTTGAAGTCTTTCCCAACCTTTACAGACAGAGCTGAGTTTGTTTTGAGTTTTGTTTTTGTTTTTCCAGAGCTGAGATTTACCTGTGCTGATCAATATAGATCTAATTCCTTGTGCCTTTTCTTTGTTTACCTGTCTCCCTCTCCGGTCAGATTCTGAGTTGCTTGAGGTGGTGAACTTGGTCTTAACTCATATCTATCTACAGTGTGTCTAGGGTGGTATGGCCGTAGCACAGCAGACACCTACAGATGACTGAGAGAGGAGGTGGACATGTAGGTGGTTTTTCCTGGGGTGGGAAGTGGTCGGGAATGTCCCACATAGCTGGTGTGAGGCTTCCTCCAACACTCGTGAGTTACTGCTAAGCAGGCTCGCAGGTGGTGACTTTTCCCAGCCCTCCCCAGTTACATATGTGCTCTGGGACCAGAGCTATAGAATATAAACTAATATGTGTGTGTGTGTGTGTGTTTTATTATCTCCAGATTGAGCCCTGCAGAATATAAACAAATGTGTGTATATATGTATAATTATTACTATTGTCTCCAGATTGAGCTTTTTGATAGGCAAAGGTTCTGAGGCTGAACAGGACCAAATGCCCATACTGAGTTCCACCCATCTCAGTTGGGCATCTGTGTACACTGTGACTGTCCCAGAGGCCTCACTTTCCATTCCTGCCCACTAACTCAAGTGGGCACTCGCCTGGCACTCATGCCGTGATTCTCTACTGCAGGGACTTTCCCACCGTCTGTCTGCTACTTCGTACTTCCCCTCTCGTACACTTTACCATCTGCCCCTCCACCCCCTGCCATTGGGCTTGCAGCCCACAGAGGGGCTTCCCGGGCAGCCCTGTCTTCTCAGTGTTTGACATCCGTGCAGCTTCTGCTGGCCGGCCTCCCCTGCTGGACAGGAACACCGATGTTCTTAGGAAGGCCACAGCTCCACTTGAGCTCAAGATCCCATCTCCTCCCACCATCTTAAAGCGCTTACTCCACCATTTGCCACCTTTCCACCAAGTGATTCCCATCAGCCTGAAAACATGCTGATATTTCTTCCCCTGTGACATGTCCTCCTCCAGCTTCCATGCCATTTCTCTGCTCTCTGTCACCACAAGCTATCTTGATTTACCTAAACTCGCTGTGACCTATTCCTATCCTTCCATTCTTTCACTTTCCAGAGGTTTTAAAGTGTGGTAAAATAGATACTAACATCCGATTTACCATCTTAATCACCCTGTGCACTCAATCTACAGAACATTTTCATCTCGCATAACTGGAACTCTGGGCCCATGAAATGCTAACTCCCCATTCCCTCTTTTCCCAGGCCCTGTCAACCACCATTCTGCTTTCTGTCTCTGCGTATCTGAATACTTTGAGTAATCCTTCCATTCTTTCTTGAACCCACTCTTTCAGGCTTTTGCTCCTGCATTCCTCCCACACTGCTCCTCTCAAGGTCACTGTGACCTCCAGGTGTCTATATCCGACAGTCACACATCTCAGTCTTGGCTTATTTGAGCCCATGGCAGTGTGGGGCACGGTGGAGCCACACTCCCTCCTTCTGGAAACCCTGTCTTCACTTGGTTTTCAGGGCACCATCCTGGCCTGTGTTTTCCTTCCTGCTGCAGAGCACTCCGTCTTACTAGCCTTCCCTTATAAAGCCTCTGCAGGTTGGAGTGTCCCAGGGTACAGTGTTTGGCCTTCTTCCCAGATTTGCACTCTTTTTTTTTTTTTGAGACAGGGACCCACCATGTCACCCTTGGTAGAGTGCTGTGGCATCACAGCTCACATCAACATGAAACTCTTGGGTTTAAGTGATCTCCTGCCTCAGCCTCCTAAGCAGCTAGGAGTACAGGTGCCTGCCACAACGCCCGGCTATTTTTTGGTTGCCGTTGTCATTGTTGTTTAGCAGGCCCACGCCGGGCTTGAACCAGCCAGCTTCCGTGTTTGTGGTCAGTGCCCTACCCACTGAGCTACGGGTGCCGCCTGCACTCATGTTTTATACCTTATGTCTTTGCATGCCATTTATAGTTTGACAGCTCCCAACGTGTGTGCCCTGAGCTCTAACCTCCAGCCTTGCATGGCTCTCTACCAGATTTCTTCACCTGCATATATAATAGGTGTCTCCAAAACAGCTCTTGACCTGTCCAGCAATCTCTGCCTCCTGTGTGCTTCCCCACCTAAGGATGGCAATTCCATTCTTCTCATTCCTAAGGCCAAAATTCAGAATCATACTTGACTTCTGTTTTTCTCTCAGACTCCTATCCCATCAGCAAATTCAGCTGGTTCTACTTTTCAAAAGGTAGAACCTAAATATGACTACTTACCACCTACACGCTGCCTCTCAGCTCTGAGTGCTGTCCCGATGTCCCTTGATCATTGCAGTGACCTCCTCACTGGTCTCGCTATCCTAGATTTTGAAAATGCCAGATTTTTACAGTGTCTGAAAGTCCTTCACAATGGGCTGCCCTGTGACCTTGTTGTCTCATTTTCTTATTTCCTCACCCTGTGCCTTTCCTGGGGTCCCTGCACTGTCCACCGTGTTGCCACCCGAGGGCTTTTCCGCTCACTGTTCACTCTGGGAACGGCTGGTACCCAGCTATTCCTTTCTCTCTTACTTCCTTCACCTCTTCACTCAGATTGTGTCACCCTAGTTGTGAATTCCTCCCCTGGTCACCCGGCTTAAAGTTGCAGCCTATCCCGCAGACTTCCTAATTCTGCTTTTTTTCTTTATTTTTCTCTCTAGTACTTAAACCCTCTAACATACCTTATGTTTTACCTGTTAGTCCTGTTTTTCACCCCACTAGAATGTGAGTTCAGGAAGGTGGGGGATTTTGCCAGCGTTTGCTGTGTTTGCCTGCAGCTTAGGCCTGTCTCTAGCACAGAGTAGGCCCACAATCTGGTTAAAATGACTCTGTAGGGAAGAAAGTTGTCACAAGAGAAAAGCATAATTAACTGTTCATGTTGCTGTCTTTGGACTGTATGTTTTGTTTGAAATTTCAGGTTCTTATTTTATACAGAGGAGAACACAGCTGATTTTAAAATTCCCCCAAACAACGTTTGGTTTACAAGAAGGAAATATCAATGAAATTGTAATTTATGCTGCTGTAGACTTTTTTTTTTACATAAGATGTAATTTGTGATAAAAACAGTATTTCCATTATGTTCAAGAAAATTACTATGGATTTTTAAATAGACTAATATATATTACAAATTTTTTATGGGATATTAAAATTAAATATATTACAGTAGTTTTAAATTTCCTGAATGTTTACTTAAAAATATTACTGGTAATATTTTTTTTTTTTGTTTTTTTGAGATAAGAGTCTCTGTTTCCCAGGCTAGAGTGTCATGTCATCAGCCTAGGTCACAGCAACCTCAAACTCCGCCTTAGTCTCCTAAGTAGCTGGGACTACAGCATCTGCCATGATACCCACCTAATTTTTTCTATTTTTAGTAGAGACAGCGGTCTTGCTCTTGCTTAGGCTGGTCTCAAACTCCTAATCTCAAGGAATATTTCTGCTTTGGCCTCCCAGAATGCTAGGGTTATAGGCATGGGCCACCATGACTGGCCGTTTACTGGTAATATCTTTATGAGTTGTTTTAGGTTTTTTTGATAAAATTTGTGGTGGTGATTCCTCCTTTGACTTCCTAAGCAATATGTTGAAACTGGCACAGAGCGAATAGCTGTTGAATTTTTACCTCTTTTGAGATTAAGTTTGATGTAATTAACACCATCTGGTATACATTTTGTGTGATTCTGTGTGATTTCTACTTCAAAATGATGGCTATTGCCTTTGCTCTATTTTAGCACAAGTATTTGGAAAACCCGAGTAATGGGTGATCTGGCTAGTAGAACTATAATTTACTCCAGACAAAAGAGAAGATACCTTTCTTTGTCTTGGAAATCTTTTAAAATGTACTAATACATTTCCAGCCCAAATTAGCAAGTCTCTTAGAGGGACACCTATTTTATTTTTGATTATTAAAGATCTTACATGGTCTTATACCTGAGATTACTTACAATGCATTGTATTAAAAATATTTGATTTGCCTCTGACAGCCTGTTTTTAAATAGGAGAGATAAAATCAATCATATTTGTGGAAATACTGTGTAAAGTACAAAAGTTGTACATGTCTTTGTCTCAGGAGAGGTAGTTTTAGCTTTCCTAATGTATTTGTTTCTCTCTTTCTCTCCCTCCTTCCCTACCTTCCTCCCTTTCTTTCTTTTGAGACAGAGTCTAGATGCTGGACTGGAGTGGCATGGCGTTAGCCTAGCTCACAGCAACCTTCAACTCCCAGTGATCCTCCTGCCTCAGCCTCCCAAGTAGCTGGGACTACAGATGCCCACCAAAACACCTGGCTGATTTTTCTATTTTTTAGTGGAAAAATGGGGTCTTGTTCTTGCTCAGGCTGGTCTCAAACTCCTGAGCTCAAGAGATCCTCCTGCCTTGGTCTCCCAGAGTGCTAGGGTTGCAGATGTGAGCCACCACGCCTGGCTGCTAATGTACATGTATTTATTTTCTATTTTGAAAGTGTATAATAGAAGAAAATCTACTTAATTGAGGGTTATGATTAACTGAAAGGTGATAGACTGTTTTCTAGTATATTTGATTCCAAAGGCTTTCAACAAAAGTAAAAATCCTGGAAAAAATTTTATGGGTTGGCCATTTTTATTACAAAGGACTTTTTATTTTTCCCCAGCAAATAACATTTCTTTTATGGTGGAGAGTTTCAATGTTTATGTGATCATAAACGCACAGCATTGCATTGCTTTGTACTTCATGGTAAGTCTGGAAGGCTAATAAAACACCAGCAAGGCTGCAGTGCTTGCGTCTCTGCCTTTATTCTGCATTGCTGCTCATGAGTCGGCTTCCTTCTCTGATCCCAGCATAGTGATGGAAGTTTGAGCACGCAAGGGGTCAGTGTCCTTGGGCCACACTTTCTTTGCCTTTCTCAGATGACTCACCTTGCTGCACTTGTCAGTTTCCTTAACCATTAGTAATTAGTCTTCCCCTAATTACAGTATGACAGAGACTGTCTGTGAACTGACTGGTACAGTACCATTATCAGCTGCTGGACTGATAAGGGTCAAGCAACAAGGTGTTTGTTAGACTGCAGATAATTGTAGGATTTAGTGAAAGGCCATTTGGGCTCTATGGCCTCACAAAGGACAGTTTAAGAGACTACTTTGGGCCGGGCATAGGTGGCTCATGTCTGTAATCCTAGCACTGTGGGAGGCCGAGGGGGGTGGATCTCCTGAGCTCAGGAGTTCAAGGCCAGGCTGAGCAAGTCTGTACTAAAAATAGAAAAAAACTAGCCTGTCCCAGCTACTTGGGAGGCTGAGGCAAGGGGATTGCTTGAGTCTATAAATAGAGTTTGAGGGTTTTGTGAGCTAGGATGCCAAGGCACTCTACCCAGGGAGACAGAGTAAAACTCTATCTCAAAATAATACAAAATAAAACAACCCCCCACCCCCCAAACCCTCCTCCTGTTCTCCCTCTTTTACCAAATAGAACCCCAGGTTTCCTGCCCTCCCCTCATGCTATTTGAGTTGCTGTTAGCCAGCTCTGCCCAGGGGCTGTCGTCCACACCCCACTATGCCCTGCCCAGAGTCTGGGGAGCCCCGTGCATAACAAAGTCCGCAGCTCCTCTGCAAGCCTGGGGACCTTTCTTCAAGGAGACAATCCGTACCTGTGTCCATTCTCTCTAGAACTTAACTAGTGAGCTGGGTATCACTCTTCCTCTCTGCACCGTGAGATTGTTGGAGCAGGCTCCGAGTCCTAGGCACATTTCATTTTTTCACTGTCATTTCTTGAATTCCAGATGCTTGCAACTGCTTTGTACACACAATCTCACTTCTTTCCAGCGTATATCAGGTACAAATAAAGCAAGCCCATGATCAGTGGACGAACTAGAGAAAACTAATTTAGTGGAAAGAGAAGCCTTCTAACCAATACATACTTTTTTCATTCGTTGTGCAGAATTATTATTTGGGTGTTTTTTTTTTTTAAATATAGAGAGGGCTTCATGTGCTTGTTAATTTGATTTTAAGTTCCTTCCCAGCCAAGACCTTATTTCTTGGTATCTCGCAGAACTCAGTAATAGCTAATGTAACGACAGGTATTATTCTTAGAGTATTTCAGTGTGTGACAGGCAGTGCTCTAAG
Source organism: Perodicticus potto (assembly GCA_963574655.1). Lineage (NCBI taxonomy): Eukaryota > Metazoa > Chordata > Mammalia > Primates > Lorisidae > Perodicticus > Perodicticus potto. The sequence continues at coordinate 39,610 of CAUYRH010039570.1, forward strand.
GGCTTTTGATGTATCCTCTCCTTTAATCCTTTCAATAATTCAATGGGGTCGGCACTATTGTCCTCATATTATAGGTGAAGAAATTGAGGCATAGAAAAATTAAATAATGATTTCCAAGTCCACCTAACTGAGTAATTGGACCAGAATTTGAACTCTGACTCTTTGACCTAAGAACCCATTTTTCTTGCACATTTTTCATCCAATCCATTCAACAGACTTTTATTAAGCTCTTTCTGTATGTCAGTGAACAATTCAGAGATCCCACCCTTCATGGAACTTACATTCTAGGAGAGTGAGAGAAAACTGACAATAATATACATGGATAAATTGTATACTAAATTAGGAAGCTATCTGAATGCTAAGAAAATAAAACACAGGACAAAGAAAGGAGGTAAAGATGGATATATAGAAATTTTGAGTAGGTGATCCTGGAAGACCTCATGGTTCAAATTGAGGATTTGCTCATCAGAGCTCTGAGATGTCACCTGAAATCTTGACTCCCTCAACACTTTTAGGGATCCACTTACTATTTCTGCCCGCTTAACCCTGGAGGCACAGGATGGTTTTGTACTGCATAATCAGGGTGAGTCAGCCCATGGGCTCTGCTCCCTGGCCAGGATCTGCAGTTGCTCCCTCCTGGGCCCCTCTGGGTGCTGAGTCATGGGGCTGTGTGGGGTGTCTGTGCTGAGCAGAGAGGGGAGAGAGGATGTTGCCGAGCAGTGGGAGCAAGTTCAGATGGATATAAAGATACAGCTGAGCTTCTTCTAGAGAGACCCCTGCCTACCCAGGTGAACATGGGTACAGACTGTCCAAAATGGGGAGGTGACCTTCGACCCTTCCCTACTTAAGAACTCTCTCCCCGGAGGCCGTGGTCCCAGGAGGAACAGCGAGAGGGTGGAGCTGCCAGGCACAGAGCAGCCTCATCAGTGGAGGGCAAGTAGCAGGTTCTTTGCACTCTGTGGCAGGTCAGGGCGTTAGCTTTCTATATGTAAAGGATACACATTTCACTTAATTATTGAGACAACACAATTTGCACTGATATTCTCAAATTAAATTTCCATGGTAACATGTTTATCGTATCCTGGGGTCTTGCCAGAACTGGGCATGTTCTCTATGTCCAAGATTCCACCTTCTCTCCTTACCATAAAGCAAGACATTGCAGCCATGAGGTCCCCAGCTGTCCCAGACCGTCTGCATGTCTGCTTCATGGCTGCAGTGGCTGATAACTTGGGATGTTGTTGCCAGAGGACAGGGACCTCATCCAAACCCTCCCGAGAAACCACTTTCCTTTTCCATACAAATAGCACTGCCTCTAATCCTGTGTGCTGACTGGACACAAGATTCCATTGACTGTTTTTCTACCTGCCCCTGCTTATTTTTATTCATCTGGCTGCTTTATTTTAGGGATTTGCAAAGCTTGTGTTGGCAGTGGTGACTCCTATTGTTTTATTTCTAGTTGCACAGCTTTTATGCGAATGCTCCAATTAAGCGGCAGACCCGGGCAGGACGTGGTTCTGGGGTTCCGGTTTGCTGCAGGGCTGTGTTTGCAGAGAGCTGTGCTGTAGCCTGCTTCCCACTGCAGGCCTAGGCCCCAGGCTGGGTTTCTAGCAGTAAGGGACAGTGCCCCTCTTGGGGTGAGTGGAGGAAACCAGGCACTGACTACATGTACTCCTGTCTCTGGAAAAAATATTGTAGACCTGGTCAGAGTTCACATACTTGAGTGCAGAGAGCTATGGAATCTTTCAATGCTTATGAACCAGGCACCTGAAAGGGGTCAGATAATTACTTTTTCTTTTTGTAAGCAGTGGCACACTGCTGGCACGGTGAAATCACTTGGAAAGTTGAAATGCCTCTGTGAGCAACTGATCTTGGCCTGTCTGTATTGCGGTCCTGTGAGGTGGAATCAGTATAGGTCCAAGAAGCGACTTTGATGTTATCCTAATCTGGTTTAATTCTTGGCTCTGCCACATGCTAGCTGTGTGGCCTCAGGCAAGTGATCTAACCTCTCTGGTCCTAAGTGCACATAATTGGAAATTACAACAACACATGCCTCACTAGGTTGCAGTGAGGATTAAGGGAAGGGAAAAGCAACCCCCCACCCCCAATTTTCTGTGATCAAGGCCAGTTTAAAATATGCAAAACTTTATTCCACGTTGGATTTTTTTTTTTTCTTTTGAGACAGAGTCTCACTTTGTCACCCTTGGTAGAGTGCCCTGGCATCATAGCTCTCAGCAACCTCAAACTCCTGGGCTCAAGTGATCTTGCCTCAGCTTTCTGAGGAGCTGGGATTACAGGTGCCAGAATGCCTGGCTATTTTTAGAGACGGGTGTCGCTCTTGATCAGGCTGGTCTCGAACCTGTGAGCTCAGGCAATCCACTTGCTTTGGCCTTCCAGAGTGCTAGGGTTATAGATGAGCCACTGCACCTGGCTAAGTTGGAATTTTGTTGCTTCGATTGTACCAGAAGGTAGCTGAGGAGGAATTTAGAGTAAGAGTCTAATGTAAAAATGGTAACTCTCAATTGGATAAGATTTTCTTTTCCAAATTAGGATCTCTGATAAGGTAGGAGCCTGCTATCTAAAACACCGGCTGCTATCTGAGCCTCACCGGCATCCCTAGGAGAGCGTCACCTGTGTAGATTGGTGGATGTTGGGAAAGCTGAGAGACATGTTGGGCCATCTGCTCACCTGGGTTTCCCATAGCAGGATGGAAATCAAGTGGACAGCTCAAGAATCCTGATGTCCAACTCATGCCCTGAAGTTTCTCGGCCCCAGGCTGCAGGATTTTAAAGAACTTTCCAAGTGATTTCAGCATGTCAGCAAGGTTGCTTAACACCAGGCAGATACATGTTTTACTTAGGAAAATAGCTTATAAGCTGATTCCCTCTCACCTCTATACAGATATATTCATAACAGAATTAGAGCAATGAAGAACAAACACAAACACAAATTCTTCATCCCTATGTATTTCTATCTTTTAAAAGCTTACTTATCTTTCTGTGGCTTAGACTCCACTGGGTGTTTTCACAATCCCTGGCTTATTACCCTCCCCTCCACTTTAGGTTGTCCTTTAAGATAAAGATAGGAATTGCCTTCTTAGTATTTACCTGTTATCTATTAACTCTCATTCTGTTTCCTGAGTGGGAGAACCTTCATTGCTCACCCCTGGATGTGCCTGTGGTTATTAGTGTGGCCTTCTGGGTCTTCCTTTTCATAGGCAGAGTCAGGAGTGCTCACACTGTGTGCTCACCATCAACTGACTGCCCCAGAGTCAGGAGTGCTCATTCCTTGTGTACCATCAACTGAACACCCTGGAGTCAGGAGTGCTCACACTGTGTGTACCATGAACTGATTGCCCCGTAGTCAGGAGTGCTCACACTGTGTGTGCACCATCAACTGACCGCCCCGGAGTCAGGAGTGCTCACACTGTGTGTGCACCATCAACTGACCGTCCCAGAGTCAGGAGTGCTCACACCGTGTGTGCAACATTAACTGACCACCCCGGAGTCAGGAGTGCTCACATTGTGTGCACCATCAATTGACCACCCCGGAGTCAGGAGTGCTCACACCGTGTGTGCAACATTAACTGACTGTCCCAGAGTCAGGAGTGCTCACACTGTGTGCACCATCAACTGACCACCCCGGAGTCAGGAGTGCTCACACTGTGTGCACCATCAACTGACAGCCCCGGAGTCAGGAGTGCTCACACTGTGTGCGCCATCAACTGACTGCCCCGGAGTCAGGAGTGCTCACACTGTGTGTGCAACATCAACTGACCGTCCCAGAGTCAGGAGTGCTCACACTGTGTACACCATCAATTGACCGCTCCGGAGACAGAAGTGCTCACACTGTGTGTGCAACATTAACTGACCACCTCAGAGTGAGGAGTGCTCACACTGTGTGTGCACCATCAACTGACCACCCTGGAGTCAGGAGTGCTCACACTGCGCATCATCAACTGACTGCCCCACAGTCAGGAGTGCTCACACTGTGTGCACCATCAATTGACTGCCCCGGAGTCAGGAATGCTCACACTGTGCTCACCATCAATTGACTGCCCCGGAGTCAGGAGTGCTCACACTGTGTGTGCAACATTAACTGACTGCCCCACAGTCAGGAGTGCTCACACTGTGTGCACCATCAATTGACTGCCCTGGAGTCAGGAGTACTCACACTATGTGCACCATCAACTGACTGCCCCACAGTCAGGAGTGCTCACACTGCATGTGCTCCATCAACTGGCTGCTCTCGTGTCTTTACTTAGAACTAAGTCTTAGATTTCTTTGTTTCAGAGTGCTCAGTGTATAGTATCTGTGTTTCATCTCCCACCAAACACCCAGCTCTTTTTTGTAATTTATTAAAAGCACAATGAGGGGCCCAGCACCCTGGCTCATGCCTGTAATCTTAGCACTCTGGGAGGTTAAGGTGGGTGGAGAGACCAGGCTGGAGCAGGAGCAAGACCTCTGTTTCTACTAAAATAGAAAAACTAGCTGGATATTGTGGTGATCGCCTATAGTCCCAGCTACTGAGGAGGCTGAGGCAAGGGGATTGCTCAAGCCCAAAAGTTTGAAGTTGCTGTGAGCTAGAATGACACCAGGGCACTGTACCCAGGGCCACAGAGCAAAACTCTGTCAAAATAATAATAATAATAATAATGATAATAAAGAAAAGAAAAGCACAATTAGGGTATTCTGCCTTATATTTCATTCTGGGTTTGCCTCATCTTACTTTTAAAAGTTTCAATGAAAGTTTCAATTCCTTAAAAGTAGGCTCTGTGTGGTTTTTCATTTCTGTGGATACCAGATCCTTAGTGTATACTGATGGAACATAAACAATTCAGCATATGGTTAATTAACCTAAATAAAGAAAATAAAGCAAGCTTTTGTTCTTCTGTTTTTCTTTTATTTTAACTTGAACATTACCCATTTAAGCAACTGTTTTTGTGTAGACATTGAAAGAGTCTAAGCTCTGTGTGGGTTTTGTAGAAGCTGTAGCACAGGCCCAGGTTGATTGGGGGCATATTGTATAGGTAAACTGTCACTAATTCAAAGGATGTGGAAACCTGCTCATTGGTCTAGCTTTGGAGACCTGAGCATGGTTGATGCCCGCTGTTAATGCCTTATAACTTCATTTATGTATAATACATTGCTTGCCTCCCTTCAAAAAGGAATCCTGAAGGAGCAGGATTAGCACAAATAGCGTAGAATAGCAATAGCAGTAGAAACATTTGATAGCAGTATAGAATAGCAATAATAAGGCCAGGCGCAGTGGCTCACACCTGTAATCCCAGCTCTTTGGGAGGCTGAAGGTGGAAGATCACTTGAGGCCAAGAGTTTGTGACCAGCCTGGTCAATGTAGCAAGACCCTTACTCTACAAAAAAGAAGAAAGATTAGCTGGGTGTTGTGATGTGCACCTGTAGTTCCAGTTACTTGGGCGGCTGAGGTGGGAGGATCTCCAGAGCCTAGGAGTGTGCAGGTACAGTGACCTATGATTGTGCCACTGCACTCCAGCCTAGGTGACAGAATGAGACTTCAGGGGGGAAAAAAGCACATTTAAAAACAAGCATTAAAGAAAAGAGATCAGATGCAGTTTATAATGGGGAAGAAATTAAGGTTTTACCAGTGTACCTCCTTTTCCTCCCAGGAGGTGGGACTGCTCCTATTCTCGAGAGACTCTGATGAGCCCTTAGCAAATCAGACAGCCAGGAAAGAAATTACCAGGAAGGAAAAATGCCAGACTTTCCTCTTAAGTCTGAAGATGATGGAAGAAAAGATAAGAAAAGGAAGGAGAGGGTGGCACCTGTGGCTCATCGAGTAGGGCGCCGGCCCCATATACTGAAGGTGGCGGGTTCAAACCCGGCCTCGGCCGAACTGCAAAACAAAAAACTAGCCGGGCGTTGTGGTGGGCACCTGTAGTCCCAGCTACTCGGGAGGCTGAGGCAAGAGAATCGCGTAAGCCCAGGAGTTGGAGGTTGCTGTGAGCTGTGTGACGCCACGGCACTCTACCGAGGGCGATAATGTGCGACTCTGTCTCTACAAAAAAAAAAAGAAAAAAGGAAGGAGAGCAAATAAAATCTATATTGAAAATGATATTGAAAATACCAGACTTACACACTAATTACAACATTTTTGTAGCATATTTTTAAGCAAGTTGTTAATAATGAATCCATTTGTAAATTTTGCCCAGAAGTATTAGCTTAATTTGTATAAGCTATTTTATATTTTCTTTCTCTTAAAATTACATTTGCCCCAAGTTTGAAAACAGAACACTTTTAAAATTCAGATGATATGATATAGATTCTATAATAAAATGAGAAATTCATTGAAGAATCTGCCAGTATCTAATTAAAGTGTACATGGGTATATATATATTTGTAACATTTTATGATATTTAACTGGTGCAATCAATTAGTATGATGAAACAAAATCACTAGAATTCTGACTACTTTTGACTTAGAATACTTGGGTCCTGAATATATTTGACTTACTCACAAAAATTTTAGATATGAAATGAATGTTAGAATTCATCTAGTTTCATTCACTCTAATTTTACTGATTTGGAAAGAAAGGCCTAGAATATTCAGTTACTTTCTCAAATATCTTAGATGGTTGTAGATTTGGAACTGGCTGTCTGCTTCCAGGTTGGAGTGGTTTTATTATGATTTTGATGTACCGTTATCTTTAAAAGGTTTGCAGCTGTAAGACAGTATTTCTATAAAAAATGCTTTTCTGTGTTTAGAAAAAAATAAGTGACACTAAATCATGAAAACATCATTACCTAAATAGTTGTGAGACATGCCGCCCCTATGCATTCTTTATCTTTTTTATTCAAGTCTAGTTCAAGCAATTCCCAGGGAAGGTAAATTTTGGGATGTAAACTGGAACTCCCCTGGAATTGTCTTTGATTTGAACTTGAGGGAAACAACAGGTACGCGTTTTCTGGGCAGATTCTAGCTCTGTAACCCACGAAGACCGCCACATCTAGTAAAGCATTCCAGGAAGAAAGAACACGAGAGACTCCTGGAATATTTCTCCGTTTCGGTTCTCAGCATTCATGAAGGGCCACTTGCTTTAATATTCTCCCTATTTTAGTACAGGGACTTTAGGTTTGTCCTGGCCTTTAACTCTTTTCAAGGGAAGTGAAATTTTTTGTGTAGTAAAAGAATAAAAACACTGATGGGAGGATGAGATACGTGTATATATTTAAATTTTTGTAATATAGATTATCATATATGTTATAATAATGTATATGTCACATATGCATATCACATATAATCAAATAAGCAGCGTGTTCATATTTCTAAAGGTACAAAAGTACAAAAAGTGACAAATTTCCTCATCTCTCACTCCTGTCCAACTAAGCCAGTGACCCTCTCTCCAGAAACAACCACTTTTACCAGTTTCTTGTATAATCTTCCAGAGATAATTTTATTCTATTTAAGTACAATGGTAAATATTCATCAAAAAACAGAGTCCTGTATTCACTGTTGTGTGACAGGTGTCCAAAAACATTTGCAGTATATCCTGATGTTTGTTTCATATCAACACATAGAGAGCTGTTTCCTTCATTCTAATGGCTGCATAATATTAGCATTTCCTTCTTTTCAATGTAAAGTAGGAGATTTTTTTTGTTTGTTTTTCGAAGTAAAAGCTGATTTATTTATTTTTTATTTCAGATTATTGTGAAGGTTACAATGTTTGTATTTGTTAGTTCAAGTTGTAGTTGAGCCCTTCACCCCGGGGGTGTGGTGTGCACATTTGCATTGTTCTCGGTGGGGGAGAGTTTAACAGGCCTCCCCCCTCCTCTTCCCTCCTCCCTCTCCCCCCCACTTGAATTTAATAGTGTTTTTCTCTCGTGTTGGCATGTAGTTGTTTATCTGTCTGTTTATATTAGTATTCAGTACATTGGATACTTGATTTTTTATTCTCGTGATGTTTTACTAAGAAGAATCACAAATCCCGCCTCACAAAGTCCAAAGCTGCAGATGCTGGTGTGGTTGTGGAGAGAAGGCAACACTTCTACCCTGCTGGTGGGATTGCAAACTAATGCAGCCTCTGTGGAAAGAAGTACGAAGATTCCTCAAACAGTTAAAAAGTAAACCTTCCATTTGATCCTGCAATCCCATTACTAGCATTTACCCAGAAGAAAGAAAATCATTTTACCATAAGGACATTTGCACTATAATGTTTATCACTGCTCAATTCATGATCACCAGACATGGAATCAACCCAGGTGCTCATTGACACATGAATGGATTAATGAGCTGTGGTATAATGTCTACCATGGAGTACTGTTCTACCATAAAAAAGATGGAGACTTTACATCTTTTGTATTTACCTAGATAGAGTTGAATATTAGCATTTTGTTATAGAATATGTTTAATATTATATTCCATCACATGACATTAAATTAATATTATACAGTATTTACTAACTGATTTAATTTTAGTATTATTTGTATTTATTAACAGTATACTAATATTCAACCAGTCCTCTGCTATTTTGTTTTCCATCTTTTGCTGTTTAAACCATGCTAAAAATTATGTCATTTTCACATGTATAAGAATATCTATAGATGAGAAAGATTGCTAGATTAAAGTGTATGTACCTTTGTGATTTTGACAGCTGTTACTGAAATACCTTTCATTTACATTACCATGTCCTTAACATTACAATGTATTTATCAAACTTTTTGATATTCATTAGTCTAATAGGTGAAAAATACTATCTCACGTAGTTGTAATTTGTGTCACTATGATTTGAATGAGGTTGATCATTTTTTCATAGGTAGTAAATATATTAAAGTAGCAAATGCAGTAAATATATTAAAGTAGCAAAATTTAACTTGTGCCCCACGAATATATATATATATATATATAAATAAATGGACCCCCCCATTTATGGTGATGAATGCACCATTTACTAGAAATCACTGAGTTGTAAATTGAAAATGAATCGATTTTATGATATGTGAAATATGCCTCAAAGTTGTTTTTAAAAAATGAATGTAATATTTTATCAAATGTTTTTATCCATGGAGATGATCACATGCTATTTCAATTTGGTCTGTTTGTATGATGTGTTGTTTTAGTAATATAAGGTTGTAGAATAAGCCCCCCTCGTTCAGAGTATGTTGATCATTTTGTGTGCTACTCAATCCTATATGCTATTTTTAAAATTTAGATTTACGGGCGGCACCTGTGGCTCAAGGAGTAGGGCACCGGCCCCATTTACCAGAGGTGGCGGGTTCAAACCTGGTCCTAGCCAAAAAAAAAAAAAGAAATTAGATTTATATCGGTATTTAGAAGGGAGGTTCATATGTAGTTTCCCTACTGTGTACCTTGTCAGCTGATTGAATCACTACTATACCTCACTTTTAAAATAAAAAATTGAAAACTTTCCTTCTTTTTATAAGGGTTGGAATAGTTTAAATATCATCAGAATTATTTCTTACATGTTTGTTAGAATTCTGTCCCTGTCTCTCTGTGTACTTATTTCCTGAGGGATGGTAGCTCTGGGGTTCTTTTTCATCTGTTGTTTTGACCTTTTGGAGTTTTCCCTTTGGTCAAGGTGTGATTCCCTAGGTAGGTGAGTGTGTGTTCCATGTTCACTGGACGTTTTTCAGCCGATGCTGTTTGAGGCCCTCCTTTACCGGGTGAGGTGGTCTCCCCATGCTGGCTGTTCTCGAGAGTGGTGGTTCTTGCCTCCTATTCGGTGTTCTATGGCGTTTGGTGGCCGTATCAGTCATTCCCTTTAGATATTAAGGACTGCTCTATGGTTTTGTCTTTGGAATGGTCATCCCGTCAGCCCTGCTGAGTGGTTACGCTGCTCCGTTCGGTGGACCATGACTGCCATCTTTGGTACGTTGGCCGTGGTGTCCAGTTTTATTTCTTGTCTTGCAGCAGACACAGCATCGGTTCTTACCAGACACGATTGTTATGGGTTATTAGTAATTCTAGTGAATAGATTTGTTTAGCGTCTGTTATGTGCTCATTTGTCAAGGAGGTAAAGACATTTCCTTATATATAAATGAGATGATAGCCCAGAGGCAGAGACAATATCTGAGGACTGTCCAGAGGTATCTGTCTAGCCGTATCTGTCTCTACTTTTCAATATTATATGGCTGGATACTTTTTGGACAGCCCTCAGGTATGATAAATACAAAATTTAATTAATAATTATGGTAAATATATGTATTCAGCTAAATTAAGGATAAATTTATCTAGGGTAGGATGAGATGGAGATAATTTTTAGATAGAATAAAAAGTTCCCTTTTAGGGCAGTGCCCGTAGCTCAGTGGGTAGGGCGCTGGCCACACACACCCAGGCTGGAGGGTTCAAACACAGCCCAGGCCAGCTAAACAACATTGACAGCTGCAACAACAACAACAAAAAATAGCTGGGTGTTGTGGCGGGCGCTTGTAGTCCCAGCTACTTGGGAGGCTGAGGCAAGAGATTCACTTAAGCCCAAAAGTTGGAGGTTGTTGTGAATTGTCATGACATGGCATTTTACCAAGGGGGACATAGCGAGACTCTGTCTCAAAAAAAAAAAGGTTCCCCTTTAGCTAGCTAAATAGTTTTAGCAGTGTTCTTGCTTTTTCACATCTCACGCGTCCCTGACCAGGAAATAGAAATCACAAGGCTATAGTAACAGAGGTACAGAAAAATCGATAATCTAGATTTTTAATCTAGATTAAATTTTTTTGTCTAGATTTATAATGTTAAGAAAAACAGTGCCCATGGTCAATAAGATTGTATTGATTATGTTGACGATTTATTGACAGAATATTCTTTCTCTTTCTTATAGATTTATCTAAAAACAGACTGGTTGAAGTTCCAATGGAATTATGCCATTTCGTATCACTGGAAATTCTTAATCTGTACCACAACTGTATCCGAGTCATTCCTGAGGCCATCGTCAATCTGCAGATGCTGACGTACCTGAACTTGAGGTAGGTGAACTAGAAAAGTTGTAATCAGATTCAGTGAAAGAAATATAAAATCATTATGCTTTCATTTCTACCAGTTTTTCTTTCCTCTTTACAATTTCTGATCACTTTAAGTAAATTACACAAAGATTTTTTAAGAAATACATTTTGTAATAAATTTGTAGTGTTGTTAACGCTGTTTTTGGTAGATGGGCACGGTGGCTCACGCCTGTAATCCCAGCACTTCGGGAGGCTGAGTCGGGTGGATTGCTTGAGCTCAGGAGTTGGAGACCAGCCTGAGCAAGAGCAAGAGCAAGACCCTGTCTCTACTAAAAGTGGTAAAACTAGTCGGGTCTGTGGTTAACGCCTATAGTCTAGGCTGTTCAGGAGATTGAGGCAAGAGGATTGCTCAAATCCAAGAATTTGAGGTTGCCATGGATGACAGCAGGGCACTCTACCCAGGGCGACAGAGTGAGACTCTGTTTCAAAAAAAAAAAAATACTATTTTTGGTGCTAGAGTTTTCTGCATGTCAATATGACAAGATTTTGTAAAAAATGATTCATATTGCATTATTTATACTTTGTCTAATTGGTGCTTATAAGGTTGTAGGTATATTGTTTTCAGGTATTCATGAATATTTTGGAGAGAGAAGGAGGCAGGAAATGGAAAAGAGTTTGGTTGTTAGAACAAATCCAGAGCAAAAAACAAGAAAGTCTTGTTGGTCTTTGGAGGTTAATGGTAGCAGTGGGCTTTGCCACCTGATACTAACTGAGTCCATTCCCTTTAAGCTTCCGTAAGAAAGCTAAGCAGGAGCCCTGAGCAACTCCAGGATGAAGTTTGCTATCTTTACATCCCACCAAATTAGGTCAGTGTTTGCTGAGGGTGGCTTAATAGAAGATGGAGGGTTCCAGGACTTTACTCGTGAATGATGTATACAGGAATCAACTCCTATAACTTTAACAGTAGAAGAAGACAAGATAACAGGAAAGGGGACTTCCCAAGTTGGGGTCAGGGAGGGTGAATTAGAGGGAGGAGTT
>CAUYRH010039573.1:0-15608 GCA_963574655.1 Perodicticus potto
CTTTGGGGGTCACACAGACTGGGTTTGTAATCTACCAGGGAGGGATTTAGGCTTAACAGGAGACTAATAAAGAAACCTTTAGTGTGAAAAGTGCATTTATGACTACTGTTCCTGCTGGGGAGGCAGTAGGGCAAACCACAATACCTCTCCTCCTTCCGCCCCAGGCACTGTGCATAGTCTGCAGACTGGCCCTGTTTTTAAGGCTGTAAAGAGGCAGCATGCTGTCCAAACCATGGGATCCTAAGTGCTTCTCACACTTAGAAAATCATACTTCCAGGGCAGCTACAAGCACCCTCCATTCATTCATTCATCCAATCAACCAAGCAAGCAATATTTACTGAGTAAATATTGGCAGAGGAGATAAATTTCAACTATAACATAGTCTGGTAGGTATTATGGAAAGGGTAACACAGGAGCCAGAAAGAGATACTTCCTTTAGAAAGTTCTGTAAGAGAAGCGACCATGTCTGTCTTGCTCACTGAGGCATTTCCAACATCTAGCAAGGGTTTGAGCAACTAGGTACTCACTCCATAAATGGAGTATTTGTTCCATAAATGGATGGATGAATGAATGTGAACATAAACTAAGCAGATCAGAGAGGACTTCCTGGAGGTGACATCTAGGCAAGTCCTAAAGGATGAGTAACCATTGGCCCCAAGGGGTGCGAGAGGGAGGACAAAGGTGATGAGGAAGGAAACATCACAGAGGAAACGCCAGGCCTGGGCCTGGAGAGAAGCAAGAAGAGCTCAGGAAAGCAGGCCAGACCCTTCGGCACTCAGGCCAGATGCCCAGAGTTCCTGAGATCATCCCCTGTGATGGGGAAGGCAAAGAGATGCGGCTGGAGCATGACAGATAGGGATTAGATAGATTCCTGCACTCCCGGTGAGGGCAGCTCTACCACCTGTGGTTGTCCTGGGCATACCACCTAAGTCAGGACCTGGGCACAGTGAGGCATTGTTTTTCTTACCCAACTCAACAGAGTTGCCTGTTCATAACCCTTTTCCCAGTGTTTGGCTTTTTTTTCAGACAGAGCCTCAAGCTGTCACCCTGGATAGAGTGCTGTGGCATCACAGCTCACAGCAACCTCCAATTCCTGGGCTCAAGCAAGTCTCTGGCCTCTGCCTCCCAGGTAGCTGGGAGTACAGGCGTCCGCCACAACGCCCATCCATTTTTTTTTTGGTTACAGCCGTCATTGTTGTTTGGCGGGCCTGGGCTGGATTCAAACCCGCCAGCTCAGGTGTACATGGCTGGCGCCTTAGCCCACTGAGCCACAGGCGCCGAGCCGTGTTTGGCATTTTTTACTAGGTAGAACCATACAGCTTGCCTTTTATGTAAATCAAAAGCAATTGAATAGCAGTGGGTTTTAGGTGGGATCTAGAAGACTTTTTAACTTGTCTTTTGGGATGGGGATGTGCTGGTACCAAGTCTGAGTAGAGAGCTCAAAGACAGATGCCCAACGTTGCCTAGATCATGGGAGTGTACGCTGCCAGGAGGGCACACAGAGAAGATGGAAGCACGTCCTGAGGACCAGAGCAGGTGGACTGCCCCTTTCCTACTGCCGCTCCTCCAGGCCCTCCCTCCTCCACTGGGCATAGTGAGGGTGGTTGCAACAGCATCTGGGAAAAGGGCTGGAGTTGATAGAAGATGAAGCAATCCCCTGTGGGGGAAAGGGTGTCTAATGACATACACAGGGCTTGATCTCGGAGACAAGCTTCTCGAAGAGCAAGGTTGGTCTTAATTACACAAGGATAATAAAATCAATTAGTTATCCTGGGACCCCACAGGACCACAGCCACTAGAAGCAGGGGTAGGGGGCTTTGCACTGGTCACATGTGGAGACAGAGATAAGTCCCCAGATCCTCCGGGCCTGGCTTTCCCACATTAATCATTCTCACACCAACTTTGTGCATTTTGCCTTTCTGAGTGCCCCTGTGTTTCTGCACTGGTTTCTCCTCACCCTGACTGCCTGTCTTACCTCCGGCAGACGCGTTCCTGGCTGTGGTACCTGGGCAGGGAGAGCAGAGAAGGGACTTTCCACCCTGAAATATTCAGCAGGCCCTGCTGCCAGCTGGTGAGCAGCCCGGGCCCTGGGGCTCTGTGGGCCTGGGCCCCATCCAGGCCACTTCTGGAGCAGCAGTCCCAGTGACATCTCAGGAGCAAAAGTGACATCCCCCAGAGGGATGGCTGCCTGGCTGGACTCCAGCTGAGAGTTGCCCTGACCAGATCTGACCCAGGCCTCGCCTCCACAGCTCCCAGAGTCCTGGGCGCGAGACCTGCCTCTCTTGCTCTGTCCTCAAGGTGTCGTTACGTTCATCACCACATTCAAGCCCAGACACTGCTAAGAAACTGAGGTCACTCAGGGGCTCGGCCATGTCTCCTGGTACCCTCTATGACACCACACTAGTTCTTTAAGTCTTTGGGCCACACGTTCCCATCTCCTGGAAGGACAGATAGGGAGAATGGCACAATACTGTAGTAGTAGGAGCTGGGGGTGACTGTACCAGAGGAGTCTACTGTGTGTGCACACGTGCGTGCATGTGTGCGTGTGTGTGTGCCTTGGGGGTGGGTGGGCACCAGAAGATGAGCTAATAACTGGAAGCAGCAGCCATGAACTTTAGCCCACGGGAAGGAAGACCTTTCTCACACTTCTCTAGTATTGTAACCTCCTCTGCTCCCCCAAACCACTGCACACCAAGCATACCAAATTACTCTTACTGCCGGCTCCCACTGTGCTCTCTTTTCCCCTCTGCCCTTCTGTTCCAGCCATTCCCACTATTCTCAGTCCCCTTGTTCTTTCCCTGAGTGGCTCTCTTTACGCAGTTTTTCCTGTCCCCTCAACCTGGATGGGCACCCCTTTTGATGTCTTCAGAGCTCCTTTACTGCCCCCATCAGAGCACTATACACAGGGGATGCCAATTCACCCCATGGGAAGAGATATCCCTGGGGTCCTACCACTCCAGAGCTTGCTTAGGGGAGATCTTCTGGCCCTTGGTCCATGGCAATAAGAAATCACAGGTCAGCCAGGCATGACCCAAGATCACTGGAGTCCAAAGGCCTGCACCCTAAGGTCCTGGCCTCTCTGACTTGTCCACTTGGATCATCCAGAATCCTGAAATTCCAGTGCCTTTCAGGAAGTGGCTCTAGGATGACCACATGTGAGAAAATGGGGAATAGCAAAAGTTACACCTTGGATTTTCACCCATAACCACTGCCACTCTCTTCTCCTGATCAGAAAGGCCACTTGCAAAGCAGGCGCCTTCGTGGCTGACGTGGAGGCCACAGCTCGGACATTTTTGAAGGTTCCGATCCTACATCCTACAACACACTGTGCTCCTCAAAAACTGTGATGATCCTTTAGGCCAAGGTTCATTGGGTGGCAAGTCATGGAGTCAGGCACGAAGTTAACTGTCATTGAGCTCAACCACCCTGTAAGGGGAAAATGAGGGCCAGAGGAAGTAAGGACTCACAGATCCTGTACTACTTTCTGTGGCCTGTACTTCTGGGTTTGCAGTAGGCACAAAAGGGGCCAAGTCAGGTGTCCCTCAGTTTTACTGTCCCCTTCGGATCCCATCATGGCACTGACCATGCCTCCTTCTCTTAGGCCAATAGGGAGTACTCTTGGACTCACCCTGACAGAGTGACTCCTAGCTTGACCATGGACCGAACCCAATCTTTGCCACATAAGAGTAAGAGCTCTGATGTCTCCAGAAGATTAGTCAGACAGCATGAAAAATAGAGGTTAGAGTCTCCCAAGCTAGGAGAATTAATCCCAAATTGGTGTGACAGGAAACACTTTCATCTCCAGAGCAAAGAGGACCCTCTCTAACTTTTGTGCCTGTCGAGTGTCCATCTCCCTTCCTGGGAACCACTTGGGCCATGCAGTTCAGGTGGGCCCAGCTCTCCCTCCTGGGTCCAAGAGAGGGCTGGTTACCCAGGCCCACCCAATAACAACCAAACCTAGGATGTACCCTGGAATCAGTATGTGGCCAAGACAGTGGAATGGAAGCCTGGAGCTGCTGGTGGCTTGCGTGTCAAGGCAAGGAAGGTCCTAAGAATGAAGCCACCAGAGCAAACCCAGATCACACACACATCCCAACACTACCACTTGGGCTCCCGGATCCACCCAGACCTGAAGTCTTGGACTTCTTAGTTACATGAGCCAATATTCATCCTTTTCTGCTTAGAATATTATGAGTTGTCACTGGTGTCCTGTCTCTGAAGAGCTATGACTGGTAACAGGAGCAAGTAAAGCCTAAGAACCTTTCCTGCCCCTTCAAGGTGATGTTACCAGGGGTCTCTTCTGTGGATCTAGTGACTCCAGGGTATCCCAGCCCCAGGGAAGGTAGAATACACCCTTTGGGAAAGAGGGTCCTCTTACCTGTGCTGGTTTGGCCATGGTCTCAGGTTCTGCAGCAGAATCCACTGTGGAGAATAAAGAGATTCATGAGAATTCCCACACTCTGCTCGTCTCCATTTCCCTCCCCAGATTTCCTCACCCTGGTGGTTTCTGTTTTCCAAGGCCAATGGATAGATTGGCTGGTGTCCAGGCATTCACACACTTGGAGTGTAGAAGGAGGATGGGCATGACCTCTGACCTACCACTGACTGCCTGACTCCAGACCGTGCAGGGTGTGTGTCCCAACAGTGCCTGTGATTCTTCCGGGCATCAGATCCTCTTTTGTGTAAAGGAGGAAACTGAGGCCAGGGTATTACAATGTATGATCCGAGGTCACAGAGCTTAGAAGTGAATTAAACAATTCCAGATGCCAGAGTCCATACTATCCGCACTTCCTGTGCCCTCTTCCCAAGTCAACAAGAATGGCTTCTAAAACTCACAGGTCTGCAGCCGAGACTTGGGGGGCTCCCCACCACCTGCTGTACCCTGAAGGGCTATCGTTTCTGTACAAGTCAGTGAGCATTTATTCAGCATCTACTCTGAGCCAGGACCATAGGGGACAAAGAAGTATGAAAGAGATTTTAAAAACAAAGCTTTTCTGGAGCTTACACTCTAATAGGGTAGGATAACAAATGCCTAAGTTACGCTGAGAAAGGATGAAGGAAAAAAGAAAAGGCTTGGTCAGAGAGTGATAAGGGGTAAAGTCCCAAGAAGAGGGGTCAGATTGTCTCAAGTGAGGAACCACCACAGAGCCCAGAGTGGCTGATGTGGTGGCAGGGAATGGGGGGAGGGGCTAGTAGGATATACAGTCCAGGGTGGGGGGGCGGTGGTCAGTGCCTGAGGCCCCTGTGAAGACTAGCGTTTTCTCTGGCGAGACAAGGCCATTGTGGAGGATCTGAACACACAGGACACATTGAAAATGGATAAGGCATATGAGGTGGGGGTGTCAGGAAACAGTGAAGGAACATGGTATATTACCTAAAAATAAATGAAGAAAGGATGTAAGTGACTTGGAAAGGAGGAGAGGAGGTGGTGGGAGTTGAGCTGATGAGCACTCTCAGCAGGAAGGCAGAAGAGGACAGTCAAGCAATCTTAGTATGAGAGGAGAACAGAGGACCAGTGCTCTCCACGTTAAGCAGGCCTGCATCATTTGATCTCGTTAACTTTTTTGCTTTTAAAAAGTAAAAATAGCCAACTCAATCGGGCTTACTTAGTGAGACCCCACAGGGAACAGAACTAGAAAGGTAGAAACCTTGGAGACATTCCAGTTTTATGCTTTCCAGTTCTCCATATATTCCCCATGCCCCCCAAACTTATGAGAAATCTTAGAGAAACCAGCCCCTGACCTCAATCCATAGTTTGCCCCCACTTTGGGATACCAGAGTCAGCGTGACACAAAACAGGTTTTGAAGCCAGACAGACTTGGATTCAAATGCTTGATTTATCACTTATCAATTATGTGATCATGGGCTTATTGCTCATTTCTGAGTTCAAAGTTATTTAAAGCGCAAAACCGTCGCTTTTGCTTTCCTGCCTGTTTGGGGTTGAAACATAAACTATATCAAGGGCAGAGCATAAGACGCCAGGCACCAGGTACATTCTCAGTGGATGGTGGCATTTGCTGTACTGCTGGGAAGTTGAGGACAGGCCTTTGAAGACTTTGCCCATGTACTCCCATTGCCTGATTGCAAACCCCCAAACTACAGCAGAGGACAGACATGAGATGGGCTGGGAATGCAGGACAGAAGACAGATCTGCCTGCAAAAGAAGCCCAGCTCAGCTCAGCTCAAGGAAACCCTGCTGTTTCCCTGGCAACCAGGGGCCCCTCAGTACAATGTGCAGCTCTCACCAGGAAATGAGAACAGCACCCCCCACCCAGTGTGTGTGTCCCTGGGGTGGGGAGCCCACGTCTACCCCAAGATTGGGCTGGAGGCCAGCTCTGGGTTTCCCCAGGCCTGAGGAACCGTGGGGACAGGGGGAGAGGGAACCCCAAGGCTAGCAGAAACAGGGACTGCCTAAGGGCCAGGAAGTCACTTGACATATGGGAGGGAGGGCTGAGGCCTGTCACCTGCACCTCCAGCCTTGAGGCATTTTCTTTTGGCCTCCTTACTGGAAACTTTTGCTGCTGGCTGCAGCCCAGGCCCATCTGGACAAAAGCCCCTGTCCAAAGAGAAGACAGCTCAAAGCAGGGACTTCCATGCCTTTGGGAAAATACTCTGATTCCCGAGAGCAGTTTCTGTGTGCCTTATGTGTGTGTACATCTCATGTGTACCTAAAGAGCAAGATCCTTCCAGAACTATGTGTTCAGATTGAAGTTTGAAAGGCCGATTTGCCTGCTACTACCAACAGCCTCTCCTCTGAGGGTTCAGGGAAGCTCTAAAGCTAATCATAGATGTGCCATTTACCCACGCACATCTTAATGAGGGCCTCTGGTCCCTTCTGGAGCAACCCAGACCATACTGCCTAAATTGGCTGAGTGTCTTATATGCGATGTTTCTGAATCCTAGAGGGGCTGTTAGTGAACACTACTCCAAGCCTCTCTTTTTCTAGATGGGGTAAGAGCACCTCGGGGAGAGAAATAGACTTGCCAGGACTCAGACAGCAGCCAACATCTCTGCCTTGTAGGCTCCAGTCTTAAGAAGCCCACACAGCCATGGGCCACGGCTGTGATGGGACATCAGAAAGACACCAAAGAATAAGACCCAGATTCTGGTTACCAGTTTATTCCCTCTGTAACCTCAGACAAGCCAGGTTCCCTCTCTGGGGACAATATATCCCTCCTTCTTTGAGAAGATCCAGAGCGATGTGAGAGGCTTTTAGAGATTTCAGCCAGGGATTTTCACAGCAGACTACGAGTCCCCCAGGCCACAGGATTCCATCCCTTGTCTGCATACCAGTATGCAACTTCTACTACCTTGACTGCAAAGCTAGTCATGACTGGCAAACACGGGCCTTCCAGACCTGTGCTTCTCTCCCCTAGGAACCCTGAATTCCTTCTGACCTGGATGAGTTTCAGTGAGGGCTCATCACAACTGGTCTTTCCAGAAACCCATCTAAGGGTGGCTCTGTGCTGCTGCAGACACCCCTGGCCTCAGTCCTTGGGCCTGCAATCAATCACATTTCCTTCCTTCCCCTTTGAGAGCTCCCAACTGTAGGAAGAACAGCTCACCCCTGCCCAGCGAGAGAGCTGGACAGGGCGAGCATCTTGTCTAAGTCATGTGAGGGCAATGGCTTTGTCCCTCAGTTGTTTGCCATTTAGGTAAATTACTTAAACTGAATGTCAATTTTCATACCTGCAAAATGTAAGTAGAAATACCTACTGGTACTGAGAAATAAATGATATAACATAAGAAAAGGACTTAGCACAGTGCATAGAACACAGTAAAGGCTCAATAAATGGTAGCTTTTATTATAAGCCCAAACATTTACAAAGCAGGCAGCATGGTGTTGTAATAAATCCAGGTTTTGAGGTCAAGCCTGGAGTCCTAGCATAGGACCTTGCATGAGTTATATAATTTCTCTCTGCCTTGGTTTCTTCATTTCTGAAATTATAATCTTATAAAGTTTTTGTGAAAATTCAATGAAGTAAGGCAGGTAAAATACTCAGCATGGTCAGGTACAATTAAATGTTTAATAAATAAATGGTGATTTCTGTTACCACAATCACCATTATTAGAACAGTGGTCTCCAAAGAGGGGTGTGATAATCTACTGGAATGCAAAACGAGAATAATACAGCTTTCCAAATGTTTTTCTCTAGTCCTTTTCTATTCCACCGTTGGTGATCGTTATACAGATGTAAGATTAAAGACACATATTAGGGCTTTAGGCTGAGAATCTGGATTCAATGGAACATGAGTTGGGAGCATGCAAGAAAGAACAGTAACACCAGAATAAGAAAGAGTATTTCTGTTCCAAATGGTCTTTGGAGTAGTACAGTACTCTACTGGGGGATGTACAGTGTAAGGGGGTGAAACCAGGCATAAGAAGGTGATTTAAGAAAACTCAAGAAATAACCTGGATGAGCATAACAAAATCACCCAGACCTGTCTCAGAGGCGCGCCTGTGTGCTAAACTAGAGCTGTGTCACTCCTTAGCTCACACGTGTCCGATGGTGGCTCTCAGTGCTGCCTGGCTAGCTCAGCCTTTAGGCCCTTGGTTTTCCTTCCTAACTTCTCTGCTCTCCCTTCCCTCTTCTTCAGCTTTTCCCCTGCTAAACCAGGAATGCCTTCCACCAGCATTTTTTATCTAGCCTTTTAGAATCTAGACCAGGCTTCTCAATTCTAGCTTCATTAATAAATACAACCTGGGGAGTTTTTCAAAATTACCAAAGCATAAGGTCAACCCCCAGAGATTCTGACTCAACTGTTTTGGGGTGAGTCCTGGGCTTTGGTAATTTCTAAAAATGTTCCTAAGCTGATTCTAAGGCACAGCCAAAGAGGCTAAGAACCACTGTTTTCTGCTGAATTCAAATGCCACCTCTTCTAAGAAGTCAGGCGGGATTTCTCCCTTTGAATCCCCACAGGGCTCTGAAACCCCCCTCATCTGACTAAGTTTGGTCAACCATTGTGGATTTACGATTTCTCCATCAGAGGTAGGCTGCAAGCCTCCAGGCCAGGGGTAGAGAACAGGTGGCTTCAAGTCCACATGTAGCTCTCCAAATCCCCAAATGTGGCCCTGAAGCCAAACTTCACTGAACAAATCCTTTTATTAAAAGGATGTGTTCTGGAAAATTTGGAGTCAGTCAAAAGGTCACACTCAACCATGCAGAAGGCCACATGTGGCCCCAAGGTATTGCAGCAAAAAACTAACATCTACCTGTGCTGGGGAACCTGCAGCCTTGGGACTCTAATCTTTCTCTGAGCCATTTTATAGCTCAGAAAGTTGCAGATAATTGACAGTAACACAAAGTAATTCTAATACATGCTCATTCTGTCCTACCTGGTAAAGGTCCAATTGATTTCCTACTCTTGCAGGTAGAAAAACCAGTTTTGCCTCTAATTGAAAATTCCTTTCAATGCAAAAGTGTTACTGATATTCTTTGAAGCTGGTTATAGCATCTGCCTGGTGTGTCATTGATTAAAGAGTAAAATAAAATCTTTAGCACATGTTCATTATTATATGAATCATGATTCCACCCTTTTTTTTTGAAAATTACTGTATATGCCTCTTTGCTGCGCCCCCTACAATAGGGCTTGGCTCTTAAGAATTGCTGGCTAAAACATACAACGTGGCTTTCATGCTTTCTTTAGTGACCTCATTGAAAAAAAATCACACAATAAATGAACCATCTAGCCTTGTGGATTTCAAACTGTGCTTTACTCCTTATTCTATGGCAAGGAGGGGAACTAGAGGTTAGGGTTAGTTCAAAGTCATAAAATTAAAAAAAAATTGAGTTATTAAGTGGAGACTCACTGTTCAAAAATATTTACTAAGCAGCTCCTGCAAACTAGGCCCACTGGGAGGAGCTAGAGGTACAACCCAAAATGAGACAGAGGAGGCTCCTGCCCCCCTGCAGCTGGTGGTCTAATATAGCACTCTATAGAATTTTTTTTACCTTACATAAAACTCGTAACAAAAGAAAAACACAGAGCATTTACTGTGATAGACAGAAATATACTTTTTTTTCCTTAACCATATCCTGCATGAATATACTTTTTAGGCCGGGCATGGTGGCTCACCTCTGTAATCCTAGCACTCTGGGAGGCCGAGGTGGGAGGATTGCTTTAGCTCAGGAGTTTGAGACCAGTCTGAGCAAAAGTGAGATCCCATCTCTGCTCAAAATAGAAAAATTAGCAGGGCACCTATAGTCGCAGCTACTTGGGAGGCTGAGACAGGAGGATCACTTAAACCCAGGAGATTGAGGTTGCTGTGAGCTCGGCTGATGCCATAGCACTCTAGCCTGGTCAATAGAGTGAGACTCTGTTCAGAAAAAAAAGAAGAAAAAGAAAAGAAATATAAATAATTGGAGGTCTTCAGCACCTGTGGCTCAATGGGCTAAGGTGCCAGCCACGTACACCTGAGCTGGCGGGTTCAAATCCAGCCCCAGCCCACCAAACAACAATGATGGCTGCAACCAAAAAATGGCTGGGCATTGTGGCGGGTGCCTGTAGTCCCAGCTACTTGGGAGGCGGAGGCAGGAGACTCACTTGAGCCTGAGAATTGGAGGTTGCTGTGAGCTGTGATGCCACAGCACTCTATCCAGGGTGACAGCTTGAGGTTCTGTCTCAAACTAAAAAAAAAAATTGGAGGTCTAACAATTTCTTCTTGTAGCCCAGAAGATCATCTTCAGTGTGTCCCAGGGTGTTTGTACTCCACTTTGGAAGCCTGTAAAATCTAGGTTCTTCCTTCCTTCCTTTCCCTCTCAACCCACAGGCAGATACCCAAGCCCAGCTCTATCACCCTCCAGGAGCCTGAAACCAGGGTAAATGCCATCCCTGGCCCTGTGCCTGGGCACACCCCCCACCTCAAGGCACTCAGGTTTCTTAGAGAGCAGTGTCTTTCCCTCTTCTGACCCAGAGCCACTGATCTAGGCTGGACAAGACCCCAGAGGATCATCTGTCTGTCCCAGAAGTGGAACTGGGCTGGCCTGGGTTTGAATCCTAGCTCAGGTCACTTTTGTGAGAAGCAGCAAAATGTAGTGTCTCACAGTACAGAGGCGGAAGCCAGACTGCCTGAGAGTGAAGCCTGAGGGTTCTATTTAGGGGCTATGTGACCTTGGGCAAAAATTTAACCTCTTTGTGCCTATTTCATATGAAAAATGGGGATAACCATAGTATCTACCTCATAGGAGTTATGGTAAGGATGAAAAGAAGACAAGTGTAGTGCTTAGAAAAGGAACGGACGCAAAGGAAGCACTATACTGTATGACTTTTTGTAATAAGTTTCCACATCTGCAAAATGGGTATAACAACAGCATCCAACGTAGTGTTCAGTCAGGGCCTGGTAAATTGTAAGGGTTCAATAAATAAAAGTACTTACTGTTTTATTGTCATTCTTTTTTTTTGAGACAGAGCCTCAAGCTGTCACCCCGGATAGAGTGCTGTGGCATCACAGCTCACAGCAATCTCCAATTCCTGGGCTCAAGCGAATCTCCTGCCTCCGCCTCCCAAGTAGCTGGGACTACAGGCGCCCGCCACAATGCCCGGCCATTTTTTTTGGTTGCAGCCGTCATTGTTGTTTGGCGGGCCCGGGCTGGATTCAAACCCGCCAGCTCAGGTGTAAGTGGCTGACGCCCTAGCCCGTTGAGCCACAGGCGCCGAGCCTTTATTGTCATTCTTTAAGGAGCACTAAGATACTAATTTTACACAAGAGGAACCCAAGGTTCAGGTCACCTGCCTTCTCAAGAACCACACCCTTTTGAGATTACAACAGCAGCACTTCCTTCTCTGTTAATCACTGTACAGTTTACGAGGCACTTTTATGTCTGTCTCATCACCTCATGAAGATATCCGTCTCATCCTCCTTTTACAGATGAGGGATTCTGAGGCCTAAGGAGCCCATGGACAGTCATTTCTCCAAAGTCAATCTTTGTAGGAGCTTCTCACTCCCAAGAGGAAAGGGGATGTAGTTGGAGTCCAAGCAAAGATTATAAACAAAAAGATCACCCCCTACTTCCTCTCCTCTATTGGAGGGGGAGGCATGCATGCTCAGGAATAATAGTAGAGACCACATCCTGTGTTTTGTCCCCTCCCAGGAAGTATCTTGGAGAGGATGAGTGAGGAGAGGCTGGTGACTTCACTGGGCCTCCCCAGAAAGTCCTAGAAGAGCCATCCAGATCCAACCCATCTTACCACTGGGAAGCCCTAAGCACATGTCTTCTTCATCTGGAGAGGAAGAAACTAAGGCCCAGAGGGGTAATAGTTGTGGCCAGGGCACCTATCTGGTTAGGGGTGGGGCAAAGGCTGGGACTGGGGCTGGAGCCTGGTGGCCCAGGGCTCTCCTTGGATGCTGCACTGCAGATATTCTAGACATTGGCAGCTACTCTGCACTGCAGTCTCCCCCACCTTATCCCAGGAAATCAGCCCCACAAAGCCAGGCCCCAGGTTTCTCTGGGTAGCCCTCCTGTCTGCACACTCACATCCATTTCTGCCCCAGCAACAGCTGTGGCCTTTACGTAGAAACCAACAATATTTTCTGTATCCCAGCAGAGGTACCCTTGGGAACAAAGGGTAGAAGGCAAAGAAAAATGGATGAGTGACTGTCACAGCTGCAGAGGGGGATGTAAGCCTCTGCCTCCTGCCCTACCCAGCCCCACCCAACTACCAGAATCCTAAGTCTTAGAACAGCAGCGGAATTATAGAACAACCGCACCAGAAGTGCCAGCCAGTTTAGCAGACTTTGCTACAGGCGGGCAACAAAGGCCCAGAGAAGAAAAGGCTTGCTCAAGAACTCTCATCACACCTTGACTGCACCCTAGCTTCCCACTAACCCCCAGGCCAGTGCCCTCTGTATGGCTCAGGGCCTGGCAGCTGGAAGGTCAGGGTCCACAGGGATGATACTGGGGCGGACAATCATTCACCACACTAGGAGGGCTAAGCAGGTGAGGATATCCTGTCTGGGTCAGGGGCCCAGCAATTTTAGGTGTGTTTTGATCAAGAGAGATTAGAGGAAAAAGAGCAGACTCTTGGGGGAAACCAGTCCTTTCACAAATCTGAGAGCCATATGTCCAAATTTGGAATTGTCAGAAAAGACCCGCCAGAGTTTAGAGAAAGGAGAGGGAGGGAGGAAGCAGAGGCCAGACTAGTCCTCCTCAAGGACCTCCTTCCCTTTCCCCTTGTAGAAAACTTATAATCAAGATTCTCAAACCTGTAATCATTTCGCAGCTGACAAAAAAAATCCATTTTCACAGCTATTGTTTCCTCTGAAACAGGCTGAGTTTATCAGCTCTGGACGTGGAGAAGGAAATCAAGGCTCAGAGAGGGAAAGCCACTGGCTCAAGGTCACACTGGAAATTGTTGGTGGGGCTAAGACTTGGAGTGAGGGTATTTCACTCCTATATGCTTTATCTGGGGCGTCATCTGAAGATGCTTTGGGAAGGCCTGTGCTTAGGGGAAGCATCAAGAGCCCTGGGAACCCAGGTGGGAGACTCCTTCATCTGCAAACAGTAGCACAAAGGGAACCAGGTTCATGGGTGCTCAGGTATGGACTGCTGGTCCTTACCTGGCTGCCCACAGAAAGCCTGCACCCACAGCACCACACATAAATCATTTCACATACAGCGGGAGGATCGGACTCTTCAGTCTTCGCGCTCAGCCACACCCTTCCGTAGACGCGCGTCCAGCGGCCCCCATTCCTGGGCTTTCTTAGTCTCTTCAACCCCCTCTAGTTAAGGCCGCAGGGCCGGCAGCCTGGCGCCCCCAGCCCTCGACCCCACGCTCTGCAGAGCCGGGCTCCCCTCCGCTCCCCTCCCCCTCCAGGGCGCCCTCCGCCTGCGCTCCTCCGCCGCGGTCCTAGATTTGCTCCACTGCGCTCCCCTAGACACACCCAGCCGCGACACTCTCAGGTTACCGTGCCCTCTGGTTCCCGCTCCAGGCAGGGGGCGTCGATCGGCCGGTGACTGAACACTTACTGCTCGTCCCCTTGCCCCTGCAGCCCGTAGGTGGGGGTCCCCTGGGGCCATTCCCTTCTCTGGTATCCACCCACTCACCGCGCGGCGGAGGCCTCTCGTCCTGGACCGACGTGGGGACGCGGAGCTGGCTGGGTCGGAGCCCGTTAGCCGAGCAGCAGCCGCAGCGCAGGGGCGGGCCAGAGGACAGCCGGCGGCTCTGGGTCGGACACGTGGCGCGCGGGGGCCAATCCGGCTCGCTTGCCTCCCCCCGCCCCCACCCCAAGCTCCCACCCTTAAGTTCCTTAGCTCTTGGAATTTTAGATGTCACCAACCGGAGGGGCTCCGCCATGAAAACCGTGTCAGTTCTCAGACCCGGGACCTAGAGGGGTAAGGGGAGTTGGCCAAGGTCACTCAGCTACTCAGGGCTAGAGGTTAGGGCTCCTGACTCCCAGAGCTGGAACACGTTCCCCCAAATTCCTTCAACTCGCCAAGGTTTGTAGAGAAACAGAAAATTGAGGTTTGCTAGAGTTTGAACACTTTATCTGCCTGATCAGATTCCATGGCTCGACAGCCCTGTCCGGTTGGTGGCGTTTATCCACTTTTCCAGAGAAGGCCAGCTCCTTGACCGAGGTCACACAGCTACCAGGTTGTGGACCCCAGATTCCAACTTGCACCAGGAGACTTCAGAAGTACTCTTATTCATGCTTGGCTCTGGGGAGTGCGTGGGAAGGCAAGCAAGGAAACCAGGGCTATGGAGAAAATGCTAGAACATGAAAAAATGATAGATCTTTGGGAATCCAGAGACACTGAGAATTATTGTCCCCAGAGATTTGTGTGGACTTCCTGGAGAAGGAGAAGCTGCAGTAAAGGGTTCCATCCATTCTCTGCCTCCCTCAGAAATCCTGCCTTGGGGAAAGATTCAGCTTTGGCCATGGGGCCAGCTCAGTTACTGAGTCTCAGTGGGTAAGACACATACCTGCTCTGATTTTCAATTTGAGCCTCTGAAAGATGAGGATAATCAAAGCATCTTCAAAGGGTTGGTCTCAGAATATGTCACCAGTTCAAAGGCCTCTACCATGGTTGGAAAATATGTTCTTTTACTTTTTATTTCCCTGCAGGCCAGGCACTGAGCTGGGAGACATAAGTGAGCAAGTCCAGTGGGTCCCTAATCTGCCTTCATGGAGCTTCTACTTTGAGACAAGACAGAGGGTCAGATTGTTGTTACAGTGAAGTCTAGAGCAGGGGTCCTAAAACTATGGGCCGCTGGCCAAGAACATTTATCCAGCCTGCTGGGTGTTTTTGCCACAGCTGCCTGTCCTGCTTAGCAGCTGACTTGTCCTAGGCCGCAGTGCGCAGATGTGGAATATGCATCACACTCTCCGACTCCCCTCCTTCTCTCTGTCTCTCGACTCCTCCTCTCAGTCTCCGACGCACACTTGCATCACTTGTTACAAATAGCAGTGACAAATATGGAACCGGACATTGACCATCTCATTAGCCAAAAGCAGGCCCATGGTTCCCTTTGAAATACTGTTTGAAATAAAGTTTTTTGAAATAAAGTTTATTTCCTTTTGAAATAAAGTTTGTTGATTTAACTTTATTTATTCTTCATTTTAAATATTGTATTTGTTCCCGTTTTGTTTTTTTACTTCAAAATAAGATA
>CAUYRH010039574.1:0-19778 GCA_963574655.1 Perodicticus potto
TGGCTGCAATCAAAAAACAAATGGCCAGGCGTTGTGGCGGGCGCCTGTAGTCCCAGCTACTTGGGAGGTGGAGGCAGGAGACTCGCTTGAGCCCAGGAATTGGAGGTTGCTGTAAGCTGTGATGCCACGGCCCTCTATCCAAGGTGACAGCTTGAGACTCTGTCTCCAAAAAAGAAAATAAAATAAAAGTACTTTATGGTCATATTAAATACGTGGTGATTTTAAAACTATAAAAGCTCTAAAACAAATTACAGACATTTACTCCATTAACTCCAAGTTAATGTGGTAGCTGTGAGGGTCTCCTCTCTTACTTCATTAAATGCTATTTGGTTACTGCTTTAACATCCATTTTTATCCTTAAACTATTTTTTCCTTTCCAATTTAAAATGGGAACATTTCAAGTATTAATATATAATTATAAGTGAATTACATCTTACTTTGCAGGAAACTCAGTGAGTTATAACTCTTAAATTTAACACATGCATAAAACTCATACCCGGTCCACATTTTTTGGAGAAAATCCTTAAGAAGGTTCCATCTCTAAGTAACTCCTTACTGTTTTTAGTTTTTTTCCCCCCTTCGGCCTTGTATTTTTTTTTTCTTTTGTTTGTTTTTTTGTTTTTGAGACAGAGCCTCAAGCTGTTGCCCTGGGTAGTGTGCTGTGCCATCACAGCTCACAGCAACCTCTAACTCCTGGGCTCAAGTGATTCCCCTGCCTCCACCTCCCGAGTAGCTGAGACTACAGGTGCCTGCCACAACGCCCAGAGACTTTTTGGTTGCAGCCCTCATTGTTGTTTGGTGGGCCCGGGCTGGAACCTGCCAGCTCAGGTGTATGTGGCTGGTGCCTTAGCTGCTTGAGCCACAGGCACCGAGTCTATAAATTTTTTCTTTTTCATTTTCTGTTTTTTGGGTTTATTTATTTATTTTTTTTTGGCAGTTTTTGGCTGGGGCTGGGTTTGAACCTGCCACGTTCGGCATATGGGGCCAGCACCTTACTCCTTTGAGCCACAGGCACCGCCCCTTCAGCCTTGTAACTGATTATATTTCTTTGGCTAAATACCAGATGTGAACTTTCAGTTTATAAGGCTATGTCATACAAAAAATGTTTACTTATAACCTCTACATCAATTTCACAAATGTCTAAAAAAAAAAAAAATTTTCACAAATGTATGGTATGGCAAGAAGCTAGAACTAAGATACAACTTTGTTGGTACAAAGTTATATTGGTGGATTTATGTTAAAATTTAAATGCATTTGTGATACGCTTCCTTTGTAACAATACCTCTACCACAGGACAATCTATGCAGGGCACTAAGCACTTTAAAGATATTATTTAATTTCAAATTCACAGTAACCCTATGAGGGTAGGTATTGTTATATTACAGATGAGGAAACTAGGTACGGAGAAATGAAGCAACTTGCTGAAGGTCAACCAGCCAGTAAGTCTGGTCTTTGAAACAGCAACTGTACTATCCCTTAAGAAATATTAAGGCTGGGTGCCCATAACTCAGTGGTTAGGGCACTGGCTACATGCTCTGGGGCTGGTGGGTTCCAACCCACTGGGCTTGCTAAACAAAACAAAAACAATAGCTGGGCATTGTGGCGGGTGCCTATAGTCCCAGCTACTGGGGAGGCGGAGGCAAAAGAATCGCTTGAGCCCAAGAGTTTGAGGTTGCTGTGAGCTATGACAACACAGCACTCTACTGAGGGTGACAAAGTAAGAATCTGTCTCTATTTAAAAAAAGAAAGAAAGAAAGAAATATTAAGAGATTGAGTGAGATTAGTGTTGGGAATTCTCCTGAACTTAAATATTCATCCCAATTTGTAGAAATAAACTTAAGTTGCTTTAGTTAGATACAGACTTACAACTACTCCAATGAAAAGGTTTTCCTGGCCAGGCCCAATCGCTCACGCCTGTAATCCTAGCACTCTGGGAGGCTGAGGCGGGTGGATAGCTTGAGCTCACAGGTTTGAGACCAGCCTAAGCAAAAATCGACACCCTGTCTCTACTAAAAATAGAAAAACTGAGGCAAGAGGATTGCTTGAGCCCAAGAGTTGGAAGTTGCTGTGAGCTATGACACCACAGTACTCTATCCAGGGCAACAGCTTGAGACCCTGTCTGAACAAATAAAAAGCAGGGGAGCCTTGGTGCCTGTAGCTGCGTGGCTAGGGTGCCAGCCATATACACCGGAGCTGACGGGTTCAAATCCAGCCTGGGCCTGCCAAGCAATGACAACTACAACCAAAAAATACTGGGCATTGTGGTGGGCACCTGTAGTCCCAGCTACTTGGGAGTCTAAGGCAAGAGAATCGCTTAAGCCCAAGAGTTGGAGGTTGCTGTGAGCCGTGATGCCATAGCACTCGACTGAGGGCGACATAGTGAGACTATCTCAAAATAAATAAATAAATAAATTAGCTGGGCATTGTGGTGGGTGCCTGTGGTCCCAGCTACTTGGGAGGCTGAGGCAAGAGAATTGCTTGGGCCCAGGAGTTTGAGGTTGCTGTGAGCTGTGATATTATGGCACTCTATCAAGGCTGACATAGTCAGACTATCTCTAAAAAAAAAGAAATTTTTTCTGACACCTTTTTCCATCTCTTTTTAATGTAAACCAGTCTGAAATATAGGAACACTTTCTTTCTGGTCTGTGATATAACAGATTGACTTGCCAATAAATCACATTTTCCCCCTTCCTGGAAATTTTCATAAGTCTGTAGGACAACCCCTGCTAATAACCCCCAAAGTTTCATTAATATGAATAACTTCTGGAACTAATTTAAATTCTTACATTGGTAGAAGATAGTAGAGATGAAAACTATTAAAAGCGCTATATTTTGAGAGGCTGGAGCAGGTGGATTGCCTGAGCTCAGTAATTCGAGACCAGCTTCAGCAGGAGGGAGACTGCATCTCTAAAAACAGCTGGATGTTGTGGCAGGTGCCTGTAGTCCCAGCTACTTGGGAGGGTGAGGCAAGAGGATCACTTGAGCCCACAAGTTTGAGATTACTGTGAGCTATGACGCCACAGCACTCTGAGGGCAACAAAGTGAGATTCTTGTCTCAAAAAAAGGGAGGGGGCTATATTTACTAACACTCTCCTTTTTGCTCAATAAACAAAAAAGTACCAGGTGGTGCCTGTGGCTCAAAGGAGTAGGGTTCTGGCCCCATATGCCAGAGGTGGCAGGTTAAAACCCAGCCCTGGCCAAAAACTGCAAAAAACAAAAACAAAATACCTACCTACTTAATTTATTGATTTAGTATTAAGAAATAACCCCAGGGTGCCTAGTATACTGCAGACTTAATATCTAAGGTGTTTCATACCTCAATTATCCTAAATTTTTAGAGGTAAGGATCAAATTTTGGGGTCTTGATGGTGTTTATGATGTTAATTTCACTGCATTCTGCAATGCAGAGTCCTAGAGGAATCTCAGTTATGTGCAGATTATGTATATAAATAAAATCAATAGTTGAAAAGCTATTTATTGGCCAGGAATAGTGGCTTACTTCTGTAATCCTAGCATTCTGAGAGGCCTACCTTAGAGAATTGCCTGAGCTTTGGAGTTGGATATCAGCCTAAGCAAGAGGGAGACCCCATCTCTACAAAAAAACAAATACTAGCCAAGTGTGGTGGTGTGTGCCTACAGTCCCAGATACTTGGGAGGCTGAAAGAGGAGGATCACTTGAGCCCAAGAACTTGAGGATGCAGTGAGCTATGGTGATGCCACTGCACTCTAGCCCAAGCCAGCAAGACTCTCTCAAAACAAAACAAAACAAATTGTCCATAGGAAAGGTGCCCATGGCAATATAGTGGCTCCTTTCAGTTATCATCTGGTTTTAAAAGAGCTATTATCAAATGGGGGATAGGGTAGTTATCTTCAGTTATGCTAATATATAACAGAAAGCAAAGATACTAGAAACAAAATTTTATTGTTGAAAGGATTGACTCTGAGCTTGGTGCCTGTACCACAGTGGTTACAGCGCCAGCCACATGCACCAAGGCTGGCGGGTTCAAACCTGCCCTCAGCCAGCTAAACAACAGTAACAACTGCAACCAAAAAAAATAGCCAGGTGTTGTGGTGGGTGCCTGTAGTCCCAGCTACTTGGGAGGCTGAGGCAAGAGAATCACTTAGGCCCAAGAGTTGAAGGTTGCTGTGAGCTGTGACACCACGGCACTCTACCGAGGTTGACGTAGTGAGACTATCTCAAAAAAGGGGGCTTGACTTTTTAAACAAAGGAGACACATGTTTGTGCCATTCTTTCTTTCAATAAGCTTTCCCTACCATCACTACTGTTTTTAAATTCAGTAATTCAGGAATGTCTTGAGGAATATTTCCTCTATTGGTAGGATGGGCTAGGAATTTTTTTTAGTTAGGCTAAAAAGATGAATGAGCTGTGACCATTCCAAACCAGGTTGAGTATATGACTGTCACACAGTTAAACAACATTAGGTCCTTAATGGTTAGAATTTAAGAACCTTACAAGGACATGGGCTCTAGACTTTCTCTTTGGCATATGACATATTCAGACTTTAATGAGAAACTTGCATATGGAATGACTTTCAGGAACTCTGGCATTTCACTAAGTACTAAAGCTTGGCTACATGATACTTTGATCAGTGACTCTTGGATTAGTATGTTTAGGAGACTAGGGTATAATCTATGGTCTCCTGAGATAAAGAAAATGACCTTTTAGTCAGAAGTCTTTGTGGTTGGTCATGGTCCTGGTTACAAGTATGATGTTTGTGTAGTCCTTGGGGGGAAGACTAGCTGATCTGAAGTCTTACTTGGAAAATTCAGATTCATAAAATGCCACTGGGCTGAGAATTTATTTAAAGGGAATCAGCCTCTGAAAAGATCCCCCCAGGCTCCATCTACCTGAACAATTTAGTGATTCTTTCTGTAATGCTAGAGGGGTTCTCTACTATCTTTAAGGCTGTCAGAATGCAAACATAAGAGCACTTAAGGCAGACCCTCTTAGAGCAACGTGTTGGTAATACTGCTTCCTTTCTGAAACCCTTCCCCCTTTACAAACAAGATCTTTTGCCAAGAATACCACAGCCCACCAACTGAATTGGACTAGCTGTACTCCTGAACAAAAGCATATCAAATACAGAGAAGCTTGCAGCTCTATGGCTGGCCCCTTTATGTCTTTTTATGGAATTTAAGTTGGAAATTTTGTTTTTGTGTCGGTGCTAGAGCAAAGAAAACAAGAAACAGAAGTTGCTTAGCTACTACTTGGTTTCAGTCTGCAAGGTATTTTCCGTTTCCTACAGAAAAAGATGCTTTGGCTGGCTGGCAAGATGGGCTCATGACTGTAATCCTACCAACTCTGGGAAGCTGAGATGGTGGATTGCCTGAGCAAGAGCGAGACTCCATCTCTAAAAAACAGCCGGGTGTTGTGGCAGGCGCCTGTAGTCCCAGCTACTTGGGAGGCTGAGGCAAGAGAATAACTTAAGCCCAAAAGTTTGAAGTTACTGTGAGCTATGACACCATGGTACTCTACTGAGTGTGACAAAGTGAGATACCATCTCAGAAAAAAAAGATGCTTTCCTTAGACTGCTGACCTTACTGGGCAGAGAACAGGGAGGAATCCAGAGACTTCAGCCTGTAGTCATAAGCTTTGGCTACAGGCTTGAAATAGTACCACCAAAGGAAAGCTAAATTAGTGACCTTGCTGTGTGGCAGTCAGCTGTCCCTGCATGGACACATGGCTGTGGTTTCAGGTGGAGACTCCTTGGAACATCAGCTGCAAGGTTGCCTTTAGACTGAGGACAGTAACTCTAAAGAGGTGAACATAAGAGATCTGCCCACCAGCAGTAGCAATACTGGGGCAGTGGTGAGTTTAAGAGACAAGTTCCCCTTTTGGTTTTTGTTAGCATTAACAACACATTGGCTCATTGTTTTTTTGTTGTGTTTTGTTTTTGAGACAGAGTCTCACTTTGTTGCCCTAGGTGGAGTGCAGTGCCATCACAACTCACAGTAACTTCAAACTCTTGGTCTTAAGCAAGTCTCTTGCCTCAGCCTCCCAAGTAGCTGGGACTATAAGCACCCACCACAAGCCCGGCTATTTTTTGTTAGTTGTTGTTGTTTAGCTGGCCTGAGCCAGGCTGAACTCACTAGCCTCCGTGTATGTGGCTGGCGCCATAACCTCTGTGCTATTATAAGCGCCAAGCCATGCCTGGCTATTTTTCTTAATTGTTTGTTTGTGTAGCCGGCCCGGGCCGGGTTCGAACCCACCAGTTCCAGAGCATGTGGTCAGCACCCTAACCACTAAACTACAGGCACCCAGCCTGGCTCATTGTTTTTAATTTAACTTCTTAAGAGATGGGGTCTTGGGTGGCGCCTGTGGCTCAGTGAGTAGGGCGCTAGCCCCATATGCCGGAGGTGGCAGGTTCAAACCCAGCCCTGGCCAAAAACTGCAAAAAAAAAAAAAATCTGAAACAAAGATAAATAAAATTATTATAAAAAAAAAAAAAAAAAAAGAGATGGGGTCTTACAATGTTGTTCAGGCTGGACTCAAATTCTTGGCCTCAAGAAATCTCTCATTTAGCTGAGACTATAGGCACACACTGCCACTGCACCTGAATGCATTGGTTCTTTGACAAAGCTAGGTCTTCCTTTGCATAGGGTAGTTTGATAACAGGTCACAATCACTATGCCTTCATCTCAAAACCAAGTCAGGAATCAGGCTATAAGAGCAACAATTTAAGAATCAAAGATTGAAAGTTACCTCCAAAGATTAGGAACTGGTTTTCAGACAGCCCTTGGCTGTGCACACTTGGGCCCTGGCAAGAGGCCTATAGGATAGCAGAGGACTTCTGGGGTCCAAGCTCTGACTCCTCTGGGGACATTTTAAATAGCAGTAGTGGGTTTTGTTATAAAAGTAGAAAATAGGCTTAAGGCCCATAGCACAGTGGTTGCAGCACTGGCCACATGCATCGAGGATGGCAGGTTTGAACCCAGCCCAGGCCAGCTAAACAACAAAAACTGCAAAAAAAAAAGTAGAAAATAGCTGTAAGTGCTAATCTGGTAAGTACAAACAAAGGTAGAAGGAAACTTGAGTCAGTCACATAGCCTGAGATACTGGGGAAATGGGTGCTACAGTGAGCTGGGACCCAAAATTCACAGCCACAGTGATAGGAAATCTAATCAGTTTGCAGGACAAAACTCCAGTACAAGCCTCTGTCAGTGCTGGAGCAAAGTCCATGCTCACAGTGAAAAGAACCTTGCCACAGGCTGCACAAACTCCAGACCTTCCATCTCCACTCCAGGGGTTCCAAAGCACACACTGTTGAGAGGGCTGCAGTGGCCACATGAGCTCTGGCTAAGGTTTGCCACCTAGTAACCATTTTCCCCTGGAGGTTTTGCTTTCGCCTTTCCAGAACAGTTTTGAATTTGGTTGATGCTCCAATGTTCAGTGCCTGCCACCATTCATCAGTCAACCAAATTTACTTGGGACCTAATGAATGCCAGGTTGTATGTGAAGCCCTGCACCCAACTTAGAAGTCTGCCCTTTTGCAACCCTAGGATGGAGCCTGGTTGAGTAGGATAATTAAAGGCACTCATTTTTCTTTTGTGTAAATCTAAGTTGAAAAGTTTTCTTACCTTCCTATCTTGGCTTTAAAGGGAAATTAGGATAGGAATGAAGCAGTGAGAGCCCATAAAGTACCAGGTACCTTCACATACACTAGTGTTTGCACTCACTCCTATAGTAAAGATTGAAGAAGGAATCATCCCCACTTTGTACATGCCTACACGGAAATAACCAACAAGAAGGAAATATTGACCAGGTGCAATAGCTCACATTTGTAATCCAAGCACTCTGCAAGGCCAAGGCAAGAGGACTGCCTGAGGTCAGGTCTTGGAGACGAGCCTAAGCAAGAGCAAAACCCTATCTACTAAAGATAAAAAAAATTAGCCAATTTTTATGGCAGGCACCTGAAGTCCCAGTTACTTGGGAGGCTGAGGCAGAAGGATCCCTTGAACCCAGGAGTTTGAGGCTGTTGTGAGCTATGACGCCATGGCAATCTAGCCTGGGCAACAGACTCTTTTAAAAAAAAAGAAATATCTAGTTGCTCACACGAGGGATGATTTAACATTCTTACTATGAGGAAATGAAATGTCAAAGGGAGAGGAAAGTGCCACCATAAAGAGATGAGATTTGGGTGCCTATTTGCACAGCAAAGCAAGAGCTTTAATCTGTGGGCCCACCCAGCTCAAGGTTGACCTCTTCACTGTTTTGTTTCTTTGAAAAGGGGTATCATCATGTTAACCAGGCTAATCTCAAAACTCCTGGCTTCAAGCAGTCTTCCTCTGCCTTAGCCTTCCAAGTATCTGGGACTAGCTGGCTTGACCTTATCTACTGCCCTTTCATTATGCTAGGAGAAGACTAACACCTGCCTCAGGGCCCTAACAGACTTTTTCCCAGACACATGAGGTTGGAGTGCCACATTCAAGGATACTCTAGATTTACTTGGTTCATTAGTCTACCAGGCTGGAAAAATGGATGGGATTTAGGCTGGGACCGCATGGATTATAGTCTAAAAAGGCATCCCTATCTTTCATATTGTCAAGGACAAAAGCCCTGGCTCACATACCCAGGTCTAGGTTAGGTAAGAATTAGCTCAACTCTAAGGGGAACTTGATAATCTCAACTTTTTTTTTTTTTTTTAGAGACAAAGTTTGGCTCGGCGTCTGTGGCTCAACAGGCTAAGGCGCCAGCCACATACACCTGAGGTGGCAGGTTCGAATCCAGCCCTGGCCCGCCAAACAACAGTGACGGCTCCAACCAAAAAATGGCCGGGCATTTTGGCAGGCACCTGTAGTCCCAGCTGCTTGGGAGGCAGAGGCAGGAGACTCGCTTGAGCCCAGGAGTTAGAGGTTGCTGTGAGCTGTGATGCCACAGCACTCTATCCAGGGTGACAGCTTGAGGCTCTGTATAAAAAAAAAAAAAAAAAAATTTAGAGACAAAGTTTTACTTTGTCACCCTTGGTAGAGTGCCATGGCATTACAGCTCACAGCAACCTTCAGCTCTTAGGCTCAGGCAATTCTCTTGCCTCAGCCTTCCAAGTAGCTGGGAACACAGGCGCCCACCACAACACCCGGCTATTTTTTTGTTGAGTTTTGCTGGGGCCGGGTTTGAACCCACCACCCTCGGTATATGGGGCTAGCACCCTACTCACTGAGCCACAGGCGCCGCCTGATAATCTCAACTTTGATTTCCAAGGGAATTTGTATTCAGACAATGGTCTTTTTACTCCCTACCCCCTCAGTTGGTCTTCAGTGTGCTGGTGTCTGTGGGCAAGGCTGACATAAGCACATGGAAACTAGTGTCACTGTGGGAAAACCTTCCAAACCAAAATAAGGAGACAACACTGCCACCACCCAGTAGCTCCAAGAGTCCTAATTTTAAAAAGGGCATAGTGAGATGGGCAAATCGGTGTGTACCTATGGTCCTGGCTATTGGGTGGGCTAGTGGGGCCTTAGCGGGAAGATTGCTTAAGGCCAGGAGTTTGAAGCAGTAGCGTGCTCTGTGATTGCACCTGTGAACGGTCACTGCACTCCAGCCTTGGCAACACAGCAAGACCCAGACTAAAAAAAAAAATCCAAAAGAGCAGAGTAAACTTTGGTCGTTAGAAATAATCTTGCCTGGTTTGCTTTTCATTTTATACATACACATAGACAGTGGGGGCAGAGATTTTTTTTTTTTAGCATGTATTCAATATTTGTTGAATGATGTAATTTCCGTATGACAAAAAGTCTATTTTATAAGTTCTAAACCTTGCCTCTGCAGATCTGTGTTTACTTATTCCTAGAGAAAGGTATCTTTACAAAAGTCAAGGAGAACCATTGCCAGGAGCAGTGGTTCACACCTATAATCCTAACTCTTGTTTTTTTTGTTTTTTTGAGACAGAGCCTCAGGCTGTCACCCTGGATAGAGTGCTGTAACATCACAGCTCACAGCAACCTCCAACTCCTGGGCTCAAGTGAGTCTCCTGTCTCCGCCTCTTAAGTAGCTAGGACTACAGGTGCCCGCCACAATGCCCGGCCTGTTTTTGGTTGCAGCCGTCGTTGTTGTTTGGTGGGCCGGGGCTAGATTCGAACCCGCCAGCTCAGGTGTATGTGGCTGGTGCCTGAGCCTGTTGAGCCACAGGCACCGAGCCTATAATCCTAACTCTTTGTGAGGCTGAGGCAGGAAGATTGCTTGAGGCCAGGAGCTCAAGACCAGCCTGAGAAACATATACCCCACCTATACAAAAAAATGCAAAAATTACCTGGGCCTGGTGGTATGCACCTAGAGTCCCTTCTGGAGGCTGAGGCAGAAGTATTGCTTGAGCCCAGGAGTTTGAGGTTGCACTGAGCTACAACGACACCAACGCACTCTACCTTGGGCAACAGAATGATCTCAAAATGAAAAAAAAGAGGCTGTGCCCGTAGCTCAGTCAGTAGGGCACCAGCCACATACACCAAGGTTGGCGGGTTCGAACCTGGCCTGGGGCAGCTAAAGCAACAATAACTACAACAAAAAAACCGCCAGGCATTGTGGTGGGCGCCTGTAGTCCCAGCTACTTGGGACACTGAGGCGAGAGAATCGCTTAAGCCCGAGTTTGAGGTTGCTGTGACGCCACGGCACTCTACCCAAGGTGACAGCTTAAGACTGTCTCAAAAAAAAAAAAAAAACCAG
The DNA here is from genome assembly GCA_963574655.1 of Perodicticus potto. NCBI lineage: Eukaryota > Metazoa > Chordata > Mammalia > Primates > Lorisidae > Perodicticus > Perodicticus potto. Next base: position 10,679 of record CAUYRH010039574.1, read on the forward strand.
AATGAAAGCCATGACTAGATGTCATGGGGCACAAGGGCCTCAACACCAAAAGTCTGATGTTCTCCTTCAAAACATATGGGTACCTAGCAGAGACTCTTTAAAGCTTGAGAACTGGGCAGCACCAATTTATCTGACATTTAGGGTAATCTCATATCACATGACACAGTATATATTTTACTACAGATTACAATGCATCAGTACATGGGCAAAGATACTTAATGTGATTCTTCCCAGTGCCCATAGATAAGCTACTGGTCCAAATGGATGCTAGAAAAGTTCATAGGGAATTCTTACCTCTGATAAGGTAGGGGATTGATCAGGTGGGCCAGACTCTTAAAGAATGTTTCAGAAAGCTCTTTTCTAGGTTTTTGGGTAATATGAGAGCATCACTGTTAACTCAGCATGCTTAACTATACTAAATATTAGGCCTCACAAGGCCTGAGACATATTTTTTTCACACAAAACGATGTTTTACTTTCTTTAAATACTTTTAAGACAGGGTCCAGGACGGCCTCCTGGGCTCAGGCAACCCCCAGTAATGCCTATCTGTGCAGAAGGCTTATGGGTGGAGGTTGGGGGGCTGTCAGGTAACAAAGCAGAGGAAACCCAGGCCAGACCTGAGTGATGCTCAGGAGGTCGGAATGGCAGGCTGTTTGGAGGAAGAACTGATGAGTGCATCCTTCTAAGTGGAAACAAGTTACTCTTATGATGCCTTTCTCAACCAGTGTGAGACATATTTCTTTAATAGAAAAGTTCTCCTGGCTCGGCGCCTGTGGCTCAATGGGCTAAGGTGCTAGTCACGTACACCTGAGCTGGCGGGTTCGAATCCAGCCCGGGCGCGCCAAACAACAATAACTGCTGCAACCAAAAATCAAAAATAGCCGGGCGTTGTAGCAGGCGCCTGTAGTCCCAGCTACTTGGGAGGCGGAGGCAAGAGACTCGCTTGAGCCCAGGAATTGGAGGTTGCTGTGAGCTGTGATGCTACAGCACTCTATCCAGGGTGACAGCTTGAGACTCTTGTCTCAAAAAAAAAAAAAGAAAAGATCTCCTGGTAATTATTTGTTCCTTCCTATGATTTCACCCCATGTCTTGAAAAGGGCTCTCTCTCTATATATAGATAAATATATATGGTTAAGAAACATGTAGCTGGCTCGGCGCCTGTGGCTCAACGGGCTAAGGCGCCAGCCACGTACACCTGAGCTGGCAGGTTCGAATCTAGCCTGGGCCCACCAAACAATGGTGGCTGCAACCAAAAAAATGGCCAGGCATTGTGGCAGGTGCCTGTAGTCCCAGCTACTTGGGAGGCAGAGGCAAGAGACTCGTTTGAGCCCAGGAATTGGAGGTTGCTGTGAGCTGTGATGCTACAGCACTCTATCCAGGGTGACAGCTTGAGACTCTGTCTCAAAAAAAAAAAAAGAAAGAAAGAAAAAAAAAAGAAACATGTAGCTTTTGGCTCAGCGCCTGTGGCTCAAGCCAAGAGAATCACTTAAGCCCAAGTTTGAGGTTGCTGTGATGCCACGGCACTCTACCCAAGGTGACAGCTTGAGACTCCATCTCAAAAAAAAAAAAAACCAGAATGAAAGCCATGACTACATGTCATGGGGCACAAGGGCCTCAACACCAAAAGTCTGATGTTCTCCTTCAAAACATCTGTGTACCTAGCAGAGACTACACCTGAGCTGGTGGGTTCGAATCCAGCCCGGGCCCGCCAAATAACAATGACGGCTGCAACCAAAAAATGGCCAGGCGTTGTGGCAGGCGCCTGTAGTCCCAGCTCCTTGGGAGGTGGAGGCAAGAGACTTGCTTGAGCCCAGGAATTGGAGGTTGCTGTGAGCTGTGATGCCACAGGACTCTCTACCCAGGGTGACAGCTTGAGGCTTTGTCTCAAAAAAAAAAAAAAAAAGAAACATGCAGCTTTTATGGTGGTATGAGCTTTTACTTCAGGGTTAATAGTGGGCTATTTTACCTATACAAGAAGTGCTGCAATCCAAAACTTTGGATTCTTTACCATTTCTATTCCAGAAATAAAGGATGAAATTCTAAAATACTGGTGAATTTTGTGAGATAGCCACTTTAAAAGATGAAAAGAAAAGCAGGCAGTTTGAGTGAGGAAACGAGAGACAATCCATTAGGAAACTAAAGACTGAACATGATAGCTCACACCTGTAACACCTGTAATGTCAGCACTTTGGGAGGATCACTTGATGCTAGGAGTTTGAGCCCAGGCTGGACAACATAGACAGACCCCATTTCTACAAAAAATTTTTTAAAATGAGCCAGTCAAGGTAGCATATGCTTGTAGTCCTAGCTACCCAGGAGGCTGAAGCAGGAGGATCACTTGAGCCTAGGAATTTTAGGTTGCAGTGAGCTATGCTCATGCCACTGCACTCCAGCCTAGTTGACATAGACCTGTTTTATTTTTTTTTTTTATTTTTATTTTTTGTAGAGACAGAGTCTCACTTTATCGCCCTCGGTGGAGAGCCGTGGCGTCACACAGCTCACAGCAACCTCCAACTCCTGGGTTTAGGCGATTCTCCTGTCTCAGCCTCCCAAGTAGCTGGGACTACAGGTGCCCACCACAACGCCCGGCTATTTTTTTGTTTTTGCAGTTCGGCCGAGGCCGGGTTTGAACCCGCCACCTTCGGTATATGGGACTGGCGCCCTACTCGATGAGCCACAGGCGCTGCCCATAGACCTGTTTTCAACAAAGAAAAAAAAAGGAAAATAACTGAACCAGAGAAGTCTTAAAAATAAAAAAATAAACTGAAGAATATTGGTGAAAAAATCATTACACAACTTAAACCTGCTTCATGCAATGGTTGCATTCCTAAAAGGCTATTATTTTATTGGGACATCATATCATATAAAGAAAATAGAACTGCTAGGCATGGTGGCTCTTGCCTGTTATCTTTGCACTCTGGGAGACAGAGGTGGGTTGACAGGTTGAGATCAGGAGTTTGAGCCCAGCCTGAGCAAGAGTGAGACCCACTTCTCTACTAAAATCAGAAAAACTAGCCAGGTGTGGTGGTGGGTGCCTGTAGTCCCAACTACTCTGGAGGCTGAGACAAGAAGGATCACTTGAGCCCAGGAGTTTGAAGTTGCTGTGAGCTACGCTACAACTGCACTCTTTCAGGCCCACAGAGTGAGACTCCATCCAAAAGAAAAAAAAAAAGCCAGGCACAGTGGTTCATGCCTGTAATCCCAGCACTCTAGGAGGCCAAGGCAGGTGAATCTCTTGAGCTCAGGAGTTCAAGACCAGCCTGAGGAAGAGCAAGACCCCATCTCTAAAAATAGCCAGGCATTGTGGCAGACACCTATAGTCCCAGCTACTTGGGAAGCTGAGGCAAGAGGATCACTTGAGCCCAAGACTTTGAGGTTGCTATGAGGTATGATGCCATGGCACTCTACCAAAGGTAAATGTAAGACTCTGTCTCAAAAAAAATAAATAAATTACCAGAAAATAGGATTGACGATGTTGCTCAGACTGGTCGCAAACTCTCGGACTCACGTGATCCTCCCACCTTGGCCTCCCAAACTGCTAGGATTACCAGCATGAGCCACTGCACCCAGATAAGGACCAGCATGAATAATCACACTGTTTCCTATTTTGTAATTTCATTTTTCAAGCCTCACAAGTTTGTCAAATAATCAGAAAGGAAAAAAGATACATTTGAGGAATAGAAGGGACTCAATTAACATGGTGCTTGGCCCTCTAACTTCTGCGGCCTTAATCCTTGCCCCCAGCTCTCTATGGTAGAGAGAGCTACCATTTCTTACTATTTCTTTTTTTTTTTTTTTTTAAGAGTCTTACCCTATCGCCTTCGGTAGAGTGCTGTGGCATTACAGCTCACAGCAACCTCCAACTCCTGGGCTTATGCAATTCTCTTGCCTCAGCCTCCCGAGTAGCTGGGACTACAGGCACCCACCACAACGCCCAGCTATTTTTTTTGTTGCAGTTTGGCTAGGGCCCGCAAACTTGGTATATGGGGCCAAACCCGCCACCCTTGGCATATGGGGCCAGCGCCCTACCCACTGAGCCACAGGTGCTGCCCTGTGGTAGGTATTTCTACGACCTCCATTTTCCAAGTAAGGATGAGGGAAAAGAAGTAGTGTATCCAAGTTTACAGATCACAGATCTAGACTTCTTCATTCAGTCCATCCAGTGGTCACTAGGGACACTGGAGCTAGAAGCCATACAAAGATGTCACTCATCCAAGGGGTGCCACTTCTTGTCCCACTTCTCTGCCCCCAGACACCATGCTACCCCACCCAGCTGTTTTTCCAGCAAATCTGGTTGCTCAATTACTTATATTCACCAGCAGATTAAGGCAGGGTCCACTATCTTAATTGTCACTATTGCCAGTACCAAGCACAGAGCCTCCCACTGATGAGTGAATCCTGCTGTGACAAACCATTAAATTATTGCTTTCCAAATGAAGCATTACTGCAGCATTTACCCCTAGAGCTATATACTTAATAGTGGAAACTAAGTAAGCAAGTAGACTAGAGGAGGGGGTACAGAACAGATACACATATATTAATTAAGGGGGGAACATTAATACCAAAACTTCAGAACAAAGCAGGATTGCACAAGTTTTTTTTGAGACAGAGTCTCACTATATGTTACCCTCGGTAGAGTGCTGTGGTGTCATAGCTCATAGCAACCTCCAACTCCTGGACTTAGGGGATTCTCTTGCCTCAGTCTCCCACTACAGGCGCCTGCCAGAATGCCCAGCTATTTTTTGTTGCAATTTGGCCGGGGCCAGGTTGGAACCTGCCACTGTTGGTATTATGGGACCGCCCCACTACAAGTATTTTTAAAGAAGCCATGTACAAGGCAATTCCTTAAGTCTATGAGATCCAAGCCTCAGGCTCTATCCAGGTAAAAATAGTATAGGAGATCTTCTAAACCTACAAATCAGCTGGCTGGCTGGATGCAGCCTTAGACCTGTCAATGAGTCCTAAAATAAAGCTTTTTTACCATGTGCAGTGGCTCATGCCTGTAATCCTAGCCCTCTGGAAGGCTGAAGTGGCTGAATTACTTGAACTCAGGAGTTTGAGACCAGCCTGAGCAAGAATGAGACCCCATCTGTAATAAAAATAGAAAAACTAGCAGAGCGTAGTGGCACACACCTGTAGTCCCAGCTACTCAGGGAGGCTGAGGCAACAGGATTGCTCAAGCCCAAGAGTTTGAGGTTGCTGTGAGCTATGACGCCACAGCTTTCTGCTCAGAGTGACAGAGACTCTGTATCAAAATAATAATAAAATAAAACCTTTTTGTAGGCTGCCCTTGCCTCTTCCCGTGAGCTAGTGGTTACCTCAGATCTGTAATTCAATTCTCATTTCTCAAAAAAAGGTGAGTATGTGTGGCAGTGGGATATAGGTATAGTATAAATTTCAGGTGGAAATAAGGAAATAAAGGATCTAGTATGCTGTGGTGGGGAAAATAAAAGGCCATAAAACAGAATCACACTTAAATTGTTGAAAAATCCAAACTATAAAATTCATGACCTGCGATTATCACATCAACAAAAAAAGATCATTTTAAAGAAAAAGTCTGACATTTAACAACTGAAAATAGAAAAGAGGGCTTTTACAATGTTAATGATTGATAAATACATAAATATCCATGCACATTTTTACGGTGACAGCTACTGGAAGAATGATCCCTTTTTAAAAGCCTAGTTAGACAGATTCTTCCTCATCCCACCTGCCTCTTTCTGTTGGTAATACCAGGAGTCTTAAGAGAGCTACTGTGGTCTGTTTCACGTTCATCCCAGCCTCTTTTCTAAGCCTGTAGATGGTGATGAAAATGGGATAAATCTTCTGCCTTAGCTACGATGCTGGGGGAAAAAAAGAAAAGGTTATGTAACCATGTAATACAGTAATTTCATGGATTCAAATTCATCTTCATAAATTAAAATATAGCAGTGATGCAGTATTTATGTACTAACCCAATGGTAAGTATACTCAAAAATTATTAATATTTTAAAATTCAGCAAAAAAATGACCACACCATCCATTTGGAAGCCAGAACCTAATTTTCTCGTCATTTGTGATCTATAAATGTTCACAATTTAAAGTGATATTGGAAATACTTAAAATACAACTTTTCCTGGCATGCTCTACAGTCAACACTTCTAAAAGCAGACTCATGCAAACACTTATTGTTCTAAATTAAAACCAGTCAGATTCAGGTAGTAATTCACAACATTTCACACTGAGTCAGGATTATTTAGGATATGTAAAGGTTATATATTTCTGGATTTCACACTATTAGAAACTGTAAAAGCACGTCTTCAAATAGTGGTAAAATGAAGCGGATATATTCTTTCTGGGTACTCTCTAGCACCTTTGGTAAATTTAAACTTGGCTTTAGACAACTTTTAAGCAGGGTGTTAAGAAATCACTTTGGCTGTCACCTTGTATTTGAATGAATTTCCTTAACATTTAGCAGTGTGAGTGAATCAATCTGAGAGTCTTTTTAGTAATTAGAGATTTCAAGGTATGACCTATTTCCTACTTAAGCCAGTCTTTTTCAGATGAAAAAATAAAATTCCTCAGCAAAAGCAAAATAGAAGTCTTTCTCCACTTAGAAAAATGCAGTATCACCTAAAGAAACCATCTTAAGTCCAAAGAGAAAAATATCTTCTAAGCCACCTGTCAAAGTTCCAGTGGGATAGACCAGACTGAGAGGCACGCAAGTGCCATTTTGTTTGGGCTGCTACCAAGTAGTCTTTTCTGAAAGGTGCTGACAACAGGTGATCCACTCCACTCATTCTGTACATCAGATAAAACTGGTCGGTGGAGTCAGACATAGCTTTTCTGGCTTCTACTTCAGAGTGGATAAAGAGCAAAAGACAAGTACCTCCACTGAGCATTTATCTTGGGATATAAGACCTCTTCTGATTTAACTAATCTGACAAGTTGAATTTTTTTTTTTTTTTTTTTTTGAGACGAGTCTCACTCTGTCATCCTGGGTTGAGTATTGTGCCATCATCATTAGCTCACAGCAACCTCAAATTCTTGGGCTCAGGTGATCCTCTTGCCTCAGCCTCCCAAGTAGCTGGGACTACAGGGGTAAGCCACACCACGCCTGGCCAAACAAATTAAATTTTTAAAATACTCAAACAACACATGCCTCCTTAGAAACACAGCTTTTTCCACCAAAAAAGTGGAAGCTCCATTACCTTAGAGCTTGCCAAGACTGAACATCATGCATAAAAGGAATGAATGTGGACACACTTGCACTTGCTTTTCTAACTCTCTTTTCACATTTCATAGTCATTTTTCATACTGCCATTTTCCCTCTTGGGATAAAAATGTTCTTGGAAAAAAGGACCAAGTAATTAGGTTGACAGCGTCTTTCTTTGAGTCAATAATGATAGTTTCCTGGTCAATTACTCCTCTTTCTCTTTGATTAAGACATTACCTTGGAAATATTAACTCTTGACAGTCATAGTGATGACACCTTTCCTGAGTCAGCCGCTGTTCTTTGTTAATTATCACTCATTAAAGTTAAGCTGCACAGCCACAAAGACTGCTAGCAGGTGTCTAGGACAGCAGTTAGACAATCAGTTAGATTGTTTGCTCAATACATTGAATCTGTTTGAATCCCCCTTTTTCCAAAGGAAAAAATCTTACATTGCAACAATCTTGACAAATCTCACCTATCCAAGACCAATGCTTATTTTTTTCTAAGACTGAAAAAAAAAAGTTAAGACGCAGAGATTTACTTGCCTCAAAACTACAGAATAGCCATAAAGTATCTTTAAAATCCTACTTTAATAAGCTTATGTCTGTCTCCAAGTTTTCATCACTCTCTGGTCTTGGGATACCCACAATGCTGGGCAATTCATTTCCACTTGGTAGCTAGCTTTAAAATCCAAACAAACTCTTACTTTTAGAGTTAAGGATCAATTCTAGAAAGAACAATATTGTCAGGTGCATGGTTTGACATCAGGGTTTTTTTCTCTGTTGCCTAATGTTTGCCAGCCTAATGTATCACGTGCAAAAAATCCACGCAAGGGACAAAATTACTGATATAAAGTACCCATGGCTCACTGAACAGTCGTTTCTCAGGGTGGCCGTCAGTGGAGAGGGGACAGCCTTCAATATCACATAATCTGTCATGGCACACAGATCTGATAATTCGTTCTCAGGATGGGCTTATCTAGAAGAGTCTTAACAACTGGCAAATTCTATGCACCCTCTTAGTATCTCATTTTTCAGGATCAGCTGAATTTCATTTTCAGTGGCATCAACAGTCTAAAGTTAAACCTGGGCTCAGGGCCTGTAGCTCAGGGAGTAGGACACCAGCTACATACACTGAAACTGGAGGGTTCAAGCCTGGCCCGGGCCTGCTAAAACAACAACTGCAACCAAAAAATAATGGGGTGTTGTGGCGGGTGCCTGTAGTCCTAGCTACTTGGGAGGCTGAGGCAAGAGAATTGCTTAAGCCCAAGAGTTTGAAGTTGCTGTGAGCTGTGATGCCACAGCACTCTACCGAGAGCAACATAGTAAGACTCTGTCTCTTAAAAAAAAAAGGAAAGAGGCTTGGCGCCTGTGGCTCAGCGGGCTAAGGCGCCAGCCACGTACACCTGAGCTGGCGGGTTCGAATCCAGCCCAGGCCGCCAAACAACAATGATGGCTGCAACCAAAAAATGCAACCAAATAATGGCCGGGCGTTGTGGTGGGCACCTGTAGTCCCAGCTACTTGGGAGGCGGAGGCAAGAGACTCGCTTGAGCCCAGGAATTGGAGGTTGCTGTGAGCTGTGATGTCACAGCACGCTATCCAGGGTGACAGCTTGAGGCTCTGTCTCAAAAAAAAAAAAGGAAAGAAGGCTTGGTGCCTGTGGCTCAATGGGCTAAGGCACCAGCCACATACACTTGAGCTGGCGGGTTCGAATCCAGCCCGGGCCCGCCAAACAACAATGATGGCTGCAACCAAAAAATAGCCGGGCATTGTGGTGGGCGCCTGTAGTCCCAGCTACTTGGGAGGCGGAGGCAAGAGACTCGCTTGAGCCCAGGAATTGGAGGTTGCTGTGAGCTGTGATGCCACAGCACTCTATCCAGGGTGACAGCTTGAGGCTCTGTCTCA